>JAFEMH010001019.1:0-265000 GCA_022495995.1 Adenophora triphylla var. japonica
TTTAAAAGAATTTTTTTTAAATTAAAAGGGGAAATGGGGACTGGGATCAGATGGGAGGTAGCTGACTGGGGCGGCCTGGGCGTGGGGCCGGCTGGGCTGGGGCTGTGGGGCACTGACTGGGAAGGGAAGGTGGGCCAGGCAAGTGGCCGTTGGAGGCTTGGAGCCGTTGGGAGTCAAACTAGCCGTTGGAAGCCAAGGTAGCCGTTGGGGGATTAAATTCAAAATTCAAATTTGGCCGGTTAGGCGGTTATAACCGCCGGTTATTTAACCGGTTTTAACCGGTTAAATAATCGACGGTTATAACAGCCGGTTGACGGTTTTTTAAATCCTTAACCATAACCGAGCCGGTTAACCGCCGGTTTCGGTTAAGCCAGTTTTGGTTAATCCGGTTGACGGTTTTGACCGATTAGTTGACCGGTTAATAACATTCGGTTAGCCGGTTCTGGTTAGACTTTGGACACGTCTAGCTTGGCTCATATGTCAGGACTCATACGATGAAGTAGCCCGGTCTGTACATCCTCTCGTCACCTTCTCAAGTAATGCCTTGAAGGTTATTGCTTCCTTAGATGCTCAGGCTGGCAGTACTGCTTGAGCTCCTCCTGCTCTTGATCCACAAAATATCCACACTTTGATATAAAAGATTCAAGATGAGGCTTCTGACGAGGAGGAGGATGCCGGGGAGGTGCAAATCGAGGAGCCCCAAGCTGATCAAGTCATCATCCCAGATGCTGCCGTCGATCAAGATGAACTATTTAGGGGAGACGATCAAGCTTAGGGTTTTTCTTTTCATTTTTTTGTAATAGAATAGGGCTTTTGTACTTTAATGACTTCATCAATATAATGCCTTTCTTTAACCCTTCGTCGTCTTTTTTACTGCTTTGATATGAACTGCCTTTTGCCTTGAATATTTATTGTGTTGAATATATGTTGTACTATATACACTCCCCTATTAAATTCTCAAGGTTTCGAACAGAAAATAAGCTAGGAAACATATCTTTTGAATGGGTAAAATCACATCCATCAAATACCCCCAAACTTAGCTTTTGCTCATCCTCGAGTAAAACAAAAGAACAAAACTACCCTAACAAATAAAAACTATAAACATAATTTTTTTTATTTTTTTTTATGTTCTCAATATATACAAGGTTGCCGGCCAAGCAAGTCTCAGATTCTCACAAAATATGCTAAACGAGTGCCAATATGAATATGCAATTACAATCACATTAATGCATCTAACCCACAATTTTCCACCTCGGCCTGAATGATGAATGAAATATGGGAGATCATGATCACTAAGATAAGATTGTTTATAGGTTCACTAAACATGCCCTATATCACAGATGACAAACAATTTCATATAAAAGGATACTCATATGCATGATTATGCACTTGTCAACCCGATTACTCAATATTGAACACGAATTATGGCTCAGAGTTAAGTCCACAACAATTGTGGGGCTAGGTTCACGGGTACAAATGAAGGAATGGACATACAAACACAAGAATGTGAAATTAAAAGCCTTCCATTGCATATTACTCCTTCCGAAATTTCAGCTTTCTGCTCAGCTTTATTTCCCCAATGCTTCAACCCCCAAACTTGACTTTGTCATACTTTATACACTTGGGGTTGAAAGCATTTCCTCTCTCAACATAGGTCACTAATCAATCATACTTCACATAATTAGGGGGCAAACTTTTTTTTTTTCTTCTTTTTTTCTTGTTTTTTTTTTTTTTTTTTTTTTTGAACTTGATTTTTTTTCCTTACCCCCTTTTATACAATATACATCATATTCTCAACTTTTGACCTTCCTCACACATTCTCTTAAATTCCCAATGTAACTCCCAAACTTATCGTTTCTAGTTCCACATTCTTGCAAAGGTAGGATAAACCTATTCTAGGTGTCAAGGGTTAGGGAGTAGGCGTCAAATGAAGGCGAATGGTGGTCTAGATGTTCCATTATTTCTAAACAGGCTCAAAAAGGGATCAAGTGACAATTCATATATAAACAGTGACGAGAAAGTCGAAGACTCACAAGAGAGTTAACAAAGAAATATAAGCCATAAATATCAAGTAATCTAATGATGTGTTATTGACAAGCGTGCAACCATGTTCTAGGACCCCGAGAATGTCAAAGTGAACCCATAAAGGACACCTAAATTAATGACCATAATCAAGAAATATGATGAAAGTGAATGGTGGTGCAATTGTGTTTTACATGTATTAATGCAATTCTAATAAACAAATTCAAATTAGCACAAACTAGCAAAACTCACTCAAAAACCCTCAAATCATCACGGACGTTGGCCAACTTTCAAACATAAAATGAGAACAAAATTTTTAAATTTTTCTATTTTTTTGGAGGGTGACACTATATACACTCCCCTATAAACCCACAAAGGGGCCAAAGTAAATATATAATAATTCAAGTAAGAAAGTGCGAAAGCAAAAATTAGAGTGATCAAAGTTCGACTTGGCAATTGTTGCGAAACGAATTAAAAGTGGGACAAAATCCAAAAGACTGTTCTCTTGGGCGACCTCACAGGAATATGGGCGGTCGCCGAGGCTACTTGGGCCAGATTTCTGGTGTTTGGGCCTGGAATGGGCTCAATGTGGGCTTGGTTTGAGGGCTTTTGCACGCCTGGAATATTGAGAGAAAACAATATTTAGGGTTTTTGGTTTTTCTTTGTTTGGGGGATTCATTCAAGATTGGTACAAGATTACTATTCTTTGGAAAATGGAGGAGCCGTGGTACTGTTACTTACTGTAGAGAGATAGGAAGAAAAATAATTCGTTTCGATTCAAGGTTTATGATTTATATTTTATTTTTGTAATTATTATGAGTAGCTAAATAATTTTATTCGCGGATCGGATGTAACAATTGTCGAATTCTTATGTTAATAATGTTTTAATTCTTTCACACTTTTCTTGTTCAATGGAATTTGCTTAATTTATTTTTTAGACTTCAACATTATTGATTGATATTGTTGGTCTTTAAATTATTGTAGGTTTAAATTATTGCACTAGCGTGGATAGTTTTTACATTGGCCTAAATTCCATTGAATAGATTTAATTGAAGACCTAGCGGAAATCAAACAAATCTAAAATCAATTGTTCCTTGGATTTTAATGTATTACTTGTATGTTTTGTAGACCTAGCGGAAAACAACACATAGAGGTAATAATAGGGTTGCAATCCGGCCATCTAACCGTCCCAACTCTTATTAAAGTGAACGATTTCTTGAACGAAATTACTAATTGTTTTTAAAAATTAGCATAGGAAGGAGATAGTTGTGAAATCCAATCCGTGAATCCTTGTCAATCTTGAACTTATTATCTGTTTTATTTTCATTAGTTTAAATTATTTTATTTTCATTATTAGTTTAATCAATCAAAAATTAAAACCCCCTGGTTACTTTTTGCACTAACTAAATCAACTTGTTATTCACACAAGTCTCTGTGGTTCGACCCTTGCTTGTGAATACTACTACAACGGTAGCTAGTACACTTGCTAGGTATTTTATTACAAGAGGATTTTTATCCATCAAGTTTTTGATAAATTAAACTAATGAAATTAAAACAAAAATTGAAATCAAGAATGACAAGAATTTACGGATTGGATTTCACAATTATCTCCTTCCTATGCTAGTTTATAAAAATAATTACTAATCTTGTTCAAGAAATCGTTCACTTTAATATGAGTTGGGACGGTTAGATGGCCGGGTTGCAACCCTATTATTACTTCGATGTGATGTTTTCCGCAAGGTCTACAAAACATCCAAGTAATACATTTAAAAATCAAGGAACAATGATTTTAAACCCTTTTGATTTCCGCAAGGTCTTCAATTGGATCTATTCAATGGAATCTAGGCCAATGTAAAAACTACCCACGCAAGTGTAGTAATTTAAACCCTAGTAATTTAAAGACCAACAATATCTATTTATAAAGTTGAAGTCTAAAAACAAATTAAACCAATTCCATGGAACAAGAACAAGACAAATATGAAAGAATTAAAATACTACTAACATAGAAATTTGATAATTATTACATCCAATCCGTAAACTAAAATTATTTAGCTACTCATAATAATTACAAAAATAAAATATAAATCATAAACCTGAATCGAAACGAATTATTTTTCTTCCTTTCTCTCTACAGTAAGTAACAGTACCACGGCTCCTCCATTTTCCAAAGAATAGTAATCTTGTACCAATCTTGAATGAATCCCCCAAACAAAGAAAAACCAAAAACCCTAAATATTGTTTTCTCTCAATATTCCAGGCGTGCATAAGCCCTCAAACCAAGCCCACATCGAGCCCATTCCAGGACCAAACACCAGAAATCTGGCCCAAGTAGCCTCGGCGACCGCCCATATTCCTGTGAGGTCGCCCAAGAGAACAGTCTTTTGGATTTTGTCCCACTTTTAATTCGTTTCGCAACAATTGCCAAGTCGAACTTTGATCACTCTAATTTTTGCTTTCGCACTTTCTTACTTGAATTATTATATTTTTACTTTGGCCCCTGACTTTCATAAAATCAAATTAATCCTCGATTTTCCAAATTTGCAATTAGGTCCCTGAACTTTCAAGATTTACAGTTTGACCCTTGAACTTCATAATTTTCGTTTCGTCCTCCGCTTTTCAGAATTGCATTTTGGTCCCAAAACTTCCAAAGTAGGTTCAAAACTTCTATTTTCAGCATTGTTTCACTTCAGTCCCTGAACTATCAAAAAACTAAAATATACATTACATCCTCAAGGTTTCGAGCAGAAAATAAGCTTAATAACATATCTTTTGGATGGGTAAAACCACATCCATCAGTACCAGTTCATAATAACTTGGTATGTGGGGCCTCCCCAACCCCGGGACCTATAAACTCGTGCCCCGATGGTAGGGTCCCCAAACTAACTCGCCTTAATAGAAACCTTTTGATTAAACCATTTCAAACCAAATGAGGTTTAAGAAAATTTTGACATGACCTTCCTAAATGGAAGCGGTACGAAACCTGTTTAACAATAATAACCTGCTTTGATTCACTTCACTTTAAAAGTAAAGGCCTACCATAACATTTACAAGCAACCCAAACATTATTTACAAAGCCAAGTTTTGAAAATATTTATAAAAGTTATATACAAACTTGCCCCAAAAGAATAACAACCCAACAAAATCTCCTTCTAGCAAAATATACCCTGACACCCAAAAGACAATCCAACTGTGCCCCGGCCTCACCGGTCCTGACCTCCTGTCTCAGTGGTAGCTAAAAAATTTAAAGGGAGACGGGGTGAGAAAGAATCTTAGTAAGCTATTATGCATGCAGCAAGATGCCAAATAATATGCAACACGTAAACAAGTTACTCAACATCATATTTGGAAAGCGGTAAACACATTACGTTACCTGACCTTACCTTTTCCCGTCTGAACAATAAGTCGTACTACATTGGGAATGAAACCCACTTTATTTGTGAACGGCTTAGGCCTATTCACGCCTTACAAGACCCATTTTTCAGGGAACCATGTAAGGTATCAGTATCTTGTGAACTGCTTAGGCATATCCATAGTAACTGAACCCCCATCTGTGGCCACAGTGGGGGAGGAGGTCACAGGTATAATGAAATCTGAGCACTTCATGGACATAGCACTTCATGGACATTTCTCATAAGTGATCATATTCTATTATACCCCCAATAATCAGCTGATATCAATCACATTCAAGCACATAACAGTTACTTGAAATTAAATCCACACATAGGGATAACAACATTTAACATGGTACCATTACTCATGTTCAATCCTCAAATAGTGTAACATATATATAAAGATTATTGAGTCACAAAAATCCACATATGATATGCGTGCTCATGATCAATCCAATGATGCCGTGCAACATGTATTTCACGCATCACATTAACATATAACCATCCATAGGTAACCACGTAGAGGTACAATCACATATAAGTAGCCCTACGCGTTCACAATATAACAATACACAACCTTCTTTAAAGTTACACAATCAAATACCAAGTTTCTATAAACTTTTTAGGTCAATATTTAACATACTTCCCCATATCCATTTGAACCATTTAAAGTTTCATTATAGAGTACTAAAGTTGTACTAAAATCATAGTTGAAATGTATTCAATTATATCATGGTTAGGCTAGGTTTTAAATGCTTGAAAAATGGTTCATAAGCTGCAGGGGAGGGCACGACTCGTGGCTCAGGGCACGACTCGTCCCTTCCTTGCACCAACCCCAGAATAAGTCGTCTCTTTGGAGAGCGCGACTTAGCTCAATTTGGCACGACTCGTGCCATTTTCACCCTCACCAGAATCACTCGTCCCTCCTACGGCACGACTTCATTTTCCCAGGTCACGACTCGTGCTCCAGGGCACGAGTCGTGCCTTTACCCAGAAATGTTGCTGATGTTCAACATCAGCACCATCCAAGACCCAAACTCAATTTTCACCTTTCCAAATCTGTACCAAACATACCAAGACCAGTTTATATACCAACTTTAACTCATAACCATACTCAATCCATGCCATAGAACATATAAGCCCTATCTATCATACCCCAAACCAACTATTCCATTGCCCTTTTCCATGTTCTTCAACCTCAAGCCAATTCTAACCATTTTCCAAGCCAAGGAAGATGATCTAACAAGTTCAATATCATTTCTAACACAATTCAACATCAATCAAGTTCATATGCACAACATGGAAAGGAAATCATAATAACTTACTTGAAAATATGGAAAAATAACAAGGCGATTTATCCGGCTAGATGAGTTCCACTCCCCGCCGTGATCAATAATCCGTGCTCAAACTGAAGAACTGATTACCGGTTGATTTTTTAGGATTTTTAGAAGCTAAGCTAGGGTTTGGAGCTTTCTAGGTTAAGAAAGAAGATAAAGAAGCTGATTGAAGGATATGAATTGAAAAGAAGCTTCCTTTTATAAGATTAATATCACCATTTTTCACTAAGGCCCTCCAAGCATCAATTACTACAATTAAACCCCTACACTTATAATTACTCTAAAGCCCCTACTAATTTTATAATCCCTTCCATTTACAATTCCAAGTAGGATATCTTTCTCACATTATTTCCCATTTAACTCCATTAACATTATACATCTAAAATGACTTTATTCACATCCCAAGGCATGCAATTCATAAAAATACCAAAAGTAAACACATAATCCAAGTAATGCATCATAAGAAATGAAGTGCACCCCCCATTCCCACGTGCTCCACGTGTGACCAAACAGTGCCTAGGGTTAGGGTCGTGACACTCACTCCCCTTTAAGAAAAATTCATCCCGAATTTGACTATCACTTACCAGAAGCATCAAACAAACTCGGATACTTTTCCCTCATTTCCGTTTCCAATTCCCAAGTAGCTTCCTCGATAGTGTGATTCTTCCACAAGATCTTAACCACAGGGATGCTCTTGGTACGCAACTCTCTAACCTGTCGCTCCACAATCCTCAATGGAACCTCTACATAGGTCATATCCACTTTAACATCCTCGGGAGGCGAACTCAATATATGTGAAGGGTAACAATATTTCCGCAACATCGACACATGAAACACGTCATGAAGTGAAGAAAGAGATGGAGGGAGAGCCAAGAGGTAGGCTAACTCACCCACCTTCTCTAGAATCTCAAACGGGCCAATGAACCTCGGTGCCAATTTTCCTTTATTGCCAAACCTTTTACTACCCGTTCTTGGCGAAATCTTCAAAAATACGGAGTCACCCACCTGAAATGATAGTTCTCATCTTCTCGTATCAGCGTAACTCTTCTGTTGACTCTAGGCTGTCTTTAATCTGTCTCGTATCACCTTAATCTTCTCGGTTGAGTCTCTAACTAAGTCCGGACCCCAAAGTCTCGCCTTGCCAACTTCCACAAGAGGTAAATGGTCTTCCCACGATGCTTGAAAATCCATCACACATGCTCGTGGCATATCCTCGAGAATCTGAATGGTTCTCTCCGTTTGTCCATCGGTCTGAGGATGAAATGCGGTACTGAAACTCAACTTTGACCCCAATGCTTCATGTAATGCTCTCCAAAACCGAGAGGTAAACCTCGGATCCCTATCGGACACAATAGTAACAAGTACGCCATGCAATCTAACAATCTCTAGGATGTATAACTGAGCTAACCTTTCCAAGGAATATTTGATTGAAACAGGTAGAAAATGTGCAGACTTGGTTAACCGATCCACAATCACACATATCGCGTCAATCTTCTTAGACCTAGGAGGCAATCCCGTGGCAAAATCCATCGAAATGCCTTCCCATTTCCACTCCAGAATCTCCAATGGTTGAAGCAATCCCGCAGGTCGTTGATGCTCCGCTTTGATTTGTTGACACGTTAGGCACTTGGACACGAACTCAGCAATCTCTTTTTTCATCCCATTCCACCATTACCCTCTCTTCAAATCTTGATACATTTTAGTACTCCCGGGGTAAACGGCAAACTTGGACTTGTGACCTTCTTCCAACACTTGTCTTTTGATCTCCGGGGACGAAGGAATGCAAATCCAACCCTTGAAAGTTAAAATCCCCTCTTGATTCACTGCGAATTCACCTGCCTTTCCATCTTGCAACTTCTCCCGAATTTTCTTCAATTCCTCATCATTCTGTTGGGCTTCCAAAAGATCTCCGTAAATAGTTGGAACAGCTCTAACATTCGCAAATAACATGTGACTCTTCACTTCCCGAGCTCTCAAGGATGATAGGTGAGCCTTACGGCTAATAGCATCCGCCACCACGTTAGCTTTTCCTAGATGATACGAGATGACGCAATCATAATCCTTCAGGAGCTCTACCCATCACCGCTGTCTGTTGTTTAGCTCCTTCTGGGTAAACAGGTACTTTAAACTCTTATGATCCGTGAATATCTCGAATCTAGCTCCGTATAAGTAGTGTTTCCACTTATGTAGGGCAAAGACGATAGCTGCTAATTCCATGTCATGGGTAGGATAATTTTGCTCCGCTGGTGACAATTTCCGTGAAGCATACGCAATTACTTTTCCCCTTTGCATCAGAACACACCCCAATCCCTCTTTAGAAGCATCACTGAAAATGACAAAATCCTCGCAACCATCTGGCAAGGTAAGGATCAGAGCCGAAGTCAATCTCTTCTTCAATTCATTAAAGCTAGCCTCGCACTTTGCATCCCACATAAAAGGTACCTCCTTCCGAGTCAACCGAGTTAACGGAGTTACAATTCGTGAAAATCCCTCAATAAACCTCCGATAATATCCCGCTAAGCCGAGGAAACTGCGAACCTCTGTCACTGTAGACGGCTGTTTTCAGTTGACTATTGCCTCAATCTTCGCAGGATCTACGGTAATCCCCTCACTGGATACGACATGCCCAAGGAAAGAAATCCGCTCAAGCCAAAACTCACATTTGTTGAACTTGGCAAACAGTTGTTTCTCACGAAGCACGGATAACAGGGTTCTCAAGTGCTCCTCATGTTCTTCCCGAGATTTAGAGTAGACCAAGATGTCGTCAATGAAAACCACCACAAAATTATCAAGATACGGCTTGAAAATCCGATTCATCATATCCATAAACACGACCGATGCATTAGTCAATCCAAAAGGCATCACAAGGAATTCATAGTGTCCGTACCTCGTCCTGAAAGCAGTTTTAGGGATGTCATCCGGTTTGATCTTCAACTGGTGATAACCACTACGCAAATCTAACTTGGAATAGATAACCGACCCTTGAAGTTGATCAAAAAGGACATCAATGTGAGGCAAAGGATATTTGTTTTTGATAGTGGCTTGATTCAACAACCTGTAGTCAATACATAACCGTAGCGTCCCATCCTTCTTCCGGACAAATAAAACTGGCGCTCCTCAGGGTGACACACTGGGACGAATGAAACCCCTGTCAAGAAGTTCCTGCAACTGAACTTTCAACTCTTTAAGTTCGGCTGGAGCCATTCTGTACGGAGCCTTAGAAATGGGTGAGGTACCAGGTAAGAGATCAATACAAAATTCTATCTCTCTATCAGGAGGCATGGCATACTCAGTTGAGAACACATCGCTGAATTCATTCACAACTGGCACCTACGACAACTCGAGAGATTTCTTACGAACATCTACTGCGTAAGCCAAATAACCCTCACACCCCTTGATAACAATTTCTTAGCCTTTAATGCAGATATCACATTTATGCCAAACAATGACTTATCAGCATCAAAGACAAATACAGGCACATTAGGCATAGAAAAGGTGAAGCGCTTCTTGCGATAATCCACCAAGGCATGACAATAGCTCAACCAGTCCATGCCTAAAATAACGTCAAAGTCTCGGATTGGTAACTCTACCAAATCCACATGCAACACATGACCACATATAAGCACTTCAGAATCATGATAAATCAGAGAAGACTCGAGGCACTTTCCCACGGGAGTAGACACCTCCAACACATAAGGTAACATCTTAGGCGATTTATGCAATGTAAATGCAAAATGAGATGCCACATATGAATGAGACGATCCAGGGTCGATAAGAATACGAGCCCTGACCCCTGAGACAGGGACTATACCTCTAATGACCGCTGATGGATCTATCTCGCCACGTCCTAGGGCAAACACCCTACCCGGGACTCTCTCCTTAGGTTTTCCTTCCCCGTCCCTCTTAACACCACTCTTTGGCTGGACCCCCTGTGGTCTGCCACCCGCAGTCTGACCTCTGTTAATTCTAGGACAATCTCTTTTGAAATGCCCCGCTTCTCCGCAACTCATACACTTGCCTTGCTTGCTCCAGCAGTTATCTTCCGAATGTCCCATCTTCTTGCACCAACTACAAACAATGCCAACCTTGCTGGGTTTCGGACGAGGAGAACCGCTAACACTTCCTCCTTTAGCCCCTCCAGGAGTTGTAGACTTTGGGTGACCCCTTTGCTGGCCTGAACCTTGGCCGGAAAACTTAGACCTGAATCCACCACCTTCATGCTTGCCTCGGTGCTCTTTAATGTCATTCTCAATTCTGTAAGCCATGTTTACCGCCGCTTGATAAGTGGGAAAATCATGAGTCAGTAGTTGTTTCCTGAATTCCAACCTCAATCCCTTCACGAACCGGTAGACTCTTCTTTGCTCCTCCGGTACAAGATGAGGACAATACCTTGCCAATTCAGTGAACTTCGATGAATATTGAGCCACGGACATTGTTCCCTGCTCCAACTTCAGAAATTCTGCTTCTTTCTTATCCCTCGTCACCATCGGTATGAAATGCTCCCTGAAAATCTGGGTGAAGTTGTTCCATGTTTGTGGAGTATGCTCTCTTTCCCAACTCTCCCTTAGTATTTGCCACCAATGCTCAGCTGGCCCTTCTAATTTGAATACATCACACCGAACCTTTTCTTCATCGGAGCTTCCCATTGCAACAAAGATCTTATCCATCGCTTCCAACCACCTTTCAGCTTTGACTGTATCCGGATCTCCGTTGTAACTTGGTGGAGCCAACTTAACAAACTTTTCCAACCCATGCGCTTGTCTTCCTTCCTGATGTTGTTGCTGACCTTGCCCTTGAGCTGCTATACCTTGAATAAAAGTCTGGAACATGTTCATCAATTCTGCATTCGGATCCTCTCCAGATCCCCCCACACCTGAGTCTCCTTCCACCCTTTGCTGTTCCTTACCCGATCCATCCATCACACAAATTTCCTGCATCAAACACTCGGCGTCAGACATCACACACTCCCCCTTAGACTAGACTTCTACCCTTGACATCTAACCAGGATCTGATACCAACTGTGGGGCCTCCCCAACCCCGGGACCTATAAACTCGTGCCCCGATAGTAGGGTCCCCAAACTAACTCGCCTTAATAGAAACCTTTTGATTAAACCATTTCAAACCAAATGAGGTTTAAGAAAATTTTGACATGACCTTCCTAAATGGAAGCGGTACGAAACCTGTTTAACAATAATAACCTGCTTTGATTCACTTCACATTAAAAGTAAAGGCCTACCATAACATTTACAAGCAACCCAAACATTATTTAAAAAGCCAAGTTTTGAAAATATTTATAAAAGTTATATACAAACTTGCCCCAAAAGAATAACAACCCAACAAACTCTCCTTCTAGCAAAACGTACCCTGACAACCAAAAGACAATCCAACTGTGCCCCGGCCTCACCGGTCCTGACCTCCTATCTTAGCGGTAGCTAAAAAATTTAAAGGGAGACGGGGTGAGAAAGAATCTTAGTAAGCTATTATGCATGCAGCAAGATGCCAAATAATATGCAACACGTAAACAAGTTACTCAACATCATATTTGGAAAGCGGTAAGCACATTATGTTACCTGACCTTACCTTTTCCCGTCTGAACAATAAGTCGTACTACATTGGAAATGAAACCCACTTTATTTGTGAACGACTTAGGTCTATTCACGCCTTACAAGACCCATTTTTCAGGGAACCATGTAAGGTATCAGTATCCTATGAACTGCTTAGGCATATCCATAGTAACTGAACCCCCATCTGTGGCCACAGTGGGGGAGGAGGTCATAGGTATAATGAAATCTGAGCACTTCATGGACATTTCTCATAAGTGATCATATTCCATTATATCCCCAATAATCAGATGATATCAATCACATTCAAGCACATAACGGTTACTTGAAATTAAATCCACACATAGGGATAACAACATTTAACATGGTACCATTACTCATGTTCAATCCTCAAATAGTGTAGCATATATATAAACACTATTGAGTCACAATAATCCACATATGATATGCGTGCTCATGATCAATCCAATGATGCCGTGCAACATGTATTTCACGCATCACATTAACATATAACCATCCATAGGTAACCACGTAGAGGTACAATCACATATAAGTAGCCCTACGCGTTCACAATATAACATTACACAACCTTCTTTAAAGTTACACAATCAAATACCAAGTTTCTATAAACTTTGGTTAACCATTTACGTTGCCTTCCAACCCTTTTAGGTCAATATTTAACATACTTCCCCATATCCATTTGAACCATTTAAAGTTTCATTATAGAGTACTAAAGTTGTACTAAAATCATAGTTGAAAGGTATTCAGTTATATCATGGTTAGGCTAGGTTTTAAATGCTTGAAAAATGGTTCATAAGCTGCAGGGGAGGGCACGACTCGTGGCTCAGGGCACGACTCGTCCCTTCCTTGCACCAACCCCAGAATCAGTCGTCCCTTTGGAGAGCACGACTTAGCTCAATTTGGCACGACTCGTGCCATTTTCACCCTCACCAGAATTACTCGCCCCTCCTAAGGCACGACTTCATTTTCCCAGGTCACGACTCTTGCTCCAGGGCACGAGTCGTGCCTTTACCCAGAAATGTTGCTGATGTTCAACATCAGCACCATCCAAGACCCAAACTCAATTTTCACCTTTCCAAATCTGTACCAAACATACCAAGACCAGTTTATATACCAACTTTAACTCATAACCATACTCAATCCATGCCATAGAACATATAAGCCCTATCTATCATACCCCAAACCAACTATTCCATTGCCTTTTTCCATGTTCTTCAACCTCAAGCCAATTTTAACCATTTTCCAAGCCAAGGAAGATGATCTAACAAGTTCAATATCATTTCTAACACAATTCAACATCAATCAAGTTCATATGCACAACATGGAAAGGAAATCATAATAACTTACTTGAAAATATGGAAAAATAACAAGGCGATTTATCCGGCTAGATGAGTTCCACTCCCCGCCGTGATCAATAATCCGTGCTCAAACTGAAGAACTGATTACCGGTTGATTTTCTAGGATTTTTAGAAGCTAAGCTAGGGTTTGGAGCTTTCTAGGTTAAGAAAGAAGATGAAGAAGCTGATTGAAGGATATGAATTGAAAAGAAGCTTCCTTTTATAAGATTAATATCACCATTTTCACTAAGGCCCTCCAAGCATCAATTACTACAATTAAACCCCTACACTTATAATTACTCTAAAGCCCCTACTACTTTTATAATCCCTTCCATTTACAATTCCAAGTAGGATATCTTTCTCACATTATTTCCCATTTAACTCCATTAACATTATACATCTAAAATGACTTTATTCACATCCCAAGGCATGCAATTCATAAAAATACCAAAAGTAAACACATAATCCAAGTAATGCATCATAAGAATTGAAGTGCACCCACCATTCCCACGTGCTCCACGTGTGACCAAACAGTGCCTAGGGTTAGGGTCGTGACATAGGAAGTCGAGGAGGTCCTTCTCATCATTCAAGTTTTACCTTGTTTAAACTGAGGAAGCTCGTTCGGTATTAGACACTTGGTAATTTTGAAGTTGTCATTAGGCCGAGGGAGGTTACTCGACATGATACTTAGGTTACTTTTGACTTTATCTCTCTATGTCGAGGGAGGTTGCTCGACCATAGGTCTTAGATAATTTTTGATGCTTTGCCTTTCTATGCCGAGGAGGGTCGTTCGGCCATAGGTATTAGGCAATTTTTAATGTTTTGCCTCTCTATACCGAGTAGGGTCGTTCGACCATAGGCATTATGCAATTTTTAATGATTTGCCTCTCTATGGTGAGTAGGGTCGTTCGGTCATAGGTTTTAGGCTATTTTTAATGATTTGCCCCTGTATGCCGAGAAGGGTCGTTCGGTTATAGGTCTTAGGCTATTTTGTGAAAGTTTATCCCTTGATGCCGAGGAGGATCTCCTCGACATTTGTCTTGCTAGTTGTTAGTCTTGATGAAAACTAAATATTCATTAACTGAAATTGATTATATCGAAATTCAATCCTATTTTACTTTGAAAATAAGGAAAAAAGACTAACAAGCACTAATATATTATACAAAAGATAGACTATAAACTAGTGATAATATTTCCGTAGATGATTAGAATGCCACGGATGTTTCAGCTATTGCCCATCTGGGGTCTTCATTCTGTAGGTCCCTTCTCTAATAACTTGAGTGATAATGTAGGGGCCTTCCCAATTTGGGGAGAGCATGTTCTGTTCTGCCTTTCTGCCGGTTGCCTAAATTTTTCTAAATACCCAATCTCCGACTTGGAATATTCTCTTGTTGACCCTTTTGTCATGATAAACTTTGGTTCTTTGCTTATAGTTCACCATACTTATCTGAGCAGCTAGTCTTCTTTCATATACTAGGTCTAGGTCTAGGAGCCTGTTGACCTTGTTGATTTGTTCATCATAGTTTGAATTTCTTGTTGTGGAGATAGTCATCTCATCTGGTGCCATGGCCTCAGAATCGAAGGTTAGTGCGAATGGGGTTTCCCTGGTTGGCCCCTGGGTGGTTGTGCGAACTGCCCACAAGGCTAAGGGAAGTTCGTCTAACCATCTTCCATCACTTCCTTCAAGGTTCTTAGTTAGGGCCGTTAGCACAAACTTGTTGGCTGCTTCTGCTTGTCCATTGCATTGAGATCTGCTCACAGATGACTTGATGTGTCAGACTCCTAGTCTGTTCAGCTCTATTGTGAATGCCTTAGAAAACTGGAGACCGTGATCTGAAATGATAGTGTGTGGAACCCCAAAGTGACAGCAGATGAAGTCACGAACGAAGTTCATGTGCCTTATGACGAGTATGGACATCTTGGGGATTTTTGCATGGATCTACCAGAGATGCCAAGGTGAAGGGGATGTTGGTCATGAGGAAGATTTTCTCTATTCCCTTGACTACCACGCCTATCAACCTGACTCTGCCTTTCAAGGGAATTTCCTGTCCTCGTAGGCCTCATGAATTCAGCCAGAGAATGTTCAAGATCTAATTGTAGCAAGGAATTTTGCATTTCATAAATGCGTTGCAAAGTTTCCATCTATTGATGCAATAGAGTTATGCGATCAACCTGTGAAGGGGGTGGGGAAAGCCCTAGTTCCTCCCTGGACAGCATTCCTCGTCGTTTGGCTACCGGCAGGCCTTCCTCGGCGCCGCCGACGAGGAAGGTTCGTCTGCACTATCTCGGTTCTTGGCTGTGCCCTAGAACGCATATTCATTCCTAGGGGCGGTAGTCCATCAATCAGCGGTGGTGGAGGAGGCAGTTTCCCATTGACAAGAGGAAAACAGTCTTTGTGTTGCCATGAATCTCTTCCACAAGAACGTTATCATGTTCAGGAGTAATATTAGCAGTATATCCGTCTTCCATTAGGATTAGGAGAGTGGAGCAGAATTTTTCAAGCTATTCAATGGGTGTTTCGAATCGTTTCCCGGCAATAGAACCAAACTGATGATGTCAAAAACGTTCGGATCATACCAAATCCAGCGACAGAGTTTATCCTGGATGATTGAATAGCCTGAAAAGAAGAACAAACACGTAAACTAAGTCAGGGTTTTACCAGCGAATGCCCTCCGGCGCGAGAGTAAGTATTTGTGTTTAGAGAGAGAAATCAGTTGACAAGAGTTTAGAGTTAAAAGATACGTTACCAAAATAATGTTAATTATGGCTTGTATTTATAGGCATAACAATGTAAAATCTATGTCGAATATGAATTCATGTGTGAGAAGATTATAATACTAGGGAGATTATAACTACCCACAATCCTTGTTTGAGTAGGATTAGGTAATATTATTCTGCAAGAAATGTCGAGTTGAAGATCTAATGCACAAGCGTCTAACCTCCTTAAATTATTGAATTTGGATTCATAAGAACTGAATAGCATTATGTGAAGGAGGTAAGAAGATAGTCAATGGAAGTGATTCATTTATAGTGGTCTATGGATTTCACCGGGTTGCACCAATTGTTATAAATTGGGGACTTTCAGAGCTGCAATAAAGCAAGAGAAGTGTACAGTTTTAACAAAACCAAGAGTTATTGAAAGTTTAGGACTCTTAGGATGTGTGAGAAAATTGGATATGCAAGAATATTAATGTATACCCACCGTCTCTTAATGAATGTCGCAGTTGACTTGTCAAAGATTTTAAGAAGCTTACTTGTTTGCACAATGCTTATATATTGGTAAAATTGCACTATGACTATTTCCTTGTCTAGAAGCACGACATTTATTTTGGGTACCAAAGAAGAAAGTGCGACATTTATTATTGAGGGGGGGGGAGTAAGTGCCTTATAAAGCTATGGATGCTAGTGACTAAAATGTTAGGTGCAAAAAGTATAATTGGCAATTTCACCACCCATTTAAAATTGTTGTTGAGTTAATGTTCATGTCTGTGGATGTTTTAGCAAAGCACAATATTATAGCTTGAGGGCTTTAGCCAGGATGGAAGACAAGGTGTCAAGATATCAAATAATTAAAATGAACAATATGCTCAAAAGCAAGAAAAATAAACAAGAAGAACACAATACATATGTGTGTATATGTAGATAATAATGAATGCTAAATTTATTTAAGCTTGAGAGCTTTTAAGTAAGTATTGAGCGGGGACTAAATATGATGTGTCATGGGCCTCGAGGAGGCCATCAGATATTGTATGGCATCCGTGGCGCTATAGAAGCCTGACGGATCTGAGGCTAAATCATTTGATTGCAAATCACAACTTCAATTATGAAAGCGAAGAAATATAGATCATCTTTCATATTAATTATTCATGTTTTTAATTGTTCTTTAAGTTGATACCATAATTTTGTTAAGTTTGGTGGTGGTGTTAGGATTTGTGTCAAGGTTGGGGTCAAAAATATATGTGATGCTTTACAACAACAAACAACATCCTATCAAAAAAGAAAACAACAAACAACAACAACAACAAAACATTAGTCCCAAAATAATTTGAGATCGGTTAACATGAATGATTTATATATGTAATCGTGAAAGAAAAGACGTAAGAAGAAAAAAATAAATTAAATGAAGAAATAGGTGGAAAAGAAAAAAAAAATAGAAAATGAAAAGAAGAGAAGAAATGTATGGGCATCAAGTAATTCCACCAAAGTTTCCACGCGTTATCATGCATGTTGTCATTTCTCCAGCTGTTTGCGTTCATGCATTCTCTTCTTCTTATGAATCCAGGTGTTTGTGTGCATGCATGGAGCTGTATATATAGCTTCTTCTGAGTTCTCTTTCAGTATCCATATAGATTTATTTTTTTTAAATGCGGAGAATTCGAGAAAGGAGGAGTTGCACAGAGGAAAGGGGAAGTAGGGTGTAAGTCATTTTAGAGCTTTTTCTATTTGGAAAGAATCTTGTTTTTAATATACATGTGATCTGTGTACTGTTAAAATGTCTGCTAATGGGGAATTGTCTAGGGAATAAGTGAAGATATATATACTGTATATACACAATCTGAAATATTCATAAAAATGGTGATTTGTTGGGTTGCTGTGCATAATGCCTATGTTGAGGAGAGGAGAGAGTCTACAGGGGTGTTAGAATCTTTTTTATGAGTAGATTAATTTATTTTTTGTGTTCCACTTATGTGATCTAACATCATCTATTATGACATTAGTCCTAATATATAAAGGCCTAAGCTTTAGTCATAAAAAATTTTGTTATTCTAGCATGATTAATAATACTATCAATAATAATTTTTAGATTTTCATTATAATATATATATATATATATATATATATATATATATATATTCACATATTTGGTTAAAGTGTACTCAAATTGACCAAAATTTTATTTCGAGCGGTATAGAGGGAGTATATTACACCTCCTTATTCCCATTAAGTTTTTCCCACTTTCACTTTAATGATCAAGTTAATTCACTTTAATTTCACTTTAATGTGTTGGGAAATTGGTGGTACCCCGTTGCAATCTAGACAAAGAACAAAATATCCACAAGCACAATAATGGAAGAATCACACACACAAGAACACAAGAAATTGTTTACCCGGTTCATTCAACACATGAACTACGTCCCGGGGCAATTGCCAAGCCAATATTGTATTAGACACCTTCTAATATGTTGCTACTATAATGTTCTAGGTCGTAACTATGTTTATATATTAGTACAAGGAAGCCCTAAAACGAATCAAGAAGAGATTGTATCAAAATAGGAAACAAATCAGCCCAGAAATTTTCCTTCCCGACGCCAGCGCGGCCGCCCTCCATAGCTGCGCGGCCGCCCTCATCGACAGAAGATTTTGCACCCTCGTTTGTCCTCCAGCGCGGTCGCCCTTAATCTCAGCGCGGCCGCTCTCCACGACAGAAGCTCCTCCGACGATTTTCTTCCTCATAGTTTAGGACTCCAATCCCAACATAACATAATGATCAACTTAATTGAAATAAAAATCTAATTATCATTATGTAATTTAAAAATATTATTGATACTATTTCTAATGGCAATCAATAATAATTTTTATAATTGTAAACGAATAATTAGATTTTATAAAGTTGTGGTCAAAGTTTCATTAAATTGATCATAAAAATCAAAGTGGGTTAAACTTTCTGGAACATAGATAGCTATATATATATACTCCCTCTATTACAAAATACTTTCAGTTTTAGGAGAAATTTTTTATCCCAAAATAATTGAAGTTTGAAGTTTATCATAAAATTTTGAAACAATACCCTAAACTACTCTTATTTATGATTAGTTAGTTTTCAATAACATTTAATTGCATAGGTAATTGAAATATTCAAAGAGTAATTTAGTATATTTGATATTTTTAGATTGTTTTTTGTAATATAAGTGAAAAACCTTAGAACTACAAATATTTTATACGGAATGAGTATATATTTAAAAATGAATACTATATAATACGAAATATGAGTATTATTGGGAAATCGATTTGGGAGGGGAAAAGAGTCCCACATGCATGCAAGGAATGTTGTTCCTGCTCCCTATGAGTGACTCTTCGAAATTACTAATAAAAAGTACAAACAACTCCCTTTTCCTTTTTCTTTTTGAATAATATTCAATTCAATGAATCTTTAATCCTACAAACTCTTGGATTCCAAATAACTTGTATACTATATAACAAAGTTAGCCTTCTCTTTTCTTTGTATCAACTGCAACAACGTTCCTTCCTTCGTATAGTGATGGGAGCACCTGTTGAAGCTAATCAAGGTACGTAAATACCCACGTCCACTGTCTGCTTCTGTAATATTTATGATTATATGTTTTATTTGTGCGTATACATATGATGCATTTATTATAACAATGAGATCGTTATACATACAGCCACCAAACAAATAAATAGGCCTAAGATCTTGGTTGGAGGTAGTTGAGGGCAGATTTCTGGCAATTGGGATACTATTTGTGTGATATATCGTTGTTTGTCCAATTTGCCCTTTGGGTCTGTACTGTAGTTAGTGGCCACTGACAAAAACAATATTATAAGAAGCAAACATTTACTTTACTACTGGGAAATACTGAACTGGTCCCCTGAGAATTTATAATTGCGCACTAGTTTTTAGTTATTAAAAATTAAAGTTTCATATTTATGGAAAAGGCTCTGTATAAAAAGAATTAAATTACCGTTTGGTTGATTAATTTGGAGGACAAATAAATAGGTAGGTCTTCCTAATTAAAATGTGGGGCCACACAACTGCTCTATACTATTTGTAGAGGCCTAAAATGTGCCTTCCTTTATACCCGGATCTCACTAACAATTTCTGTCCTTTAATTGCTTTGTCCTAACATTTTCTATTTTCTTTCCGTTTTATTCTCTCTCTCTCTCCAAATCCTACCTCTCCATTAGGGTTCTCGTATGTTTTTTTTTTTTCATTCCTATTTTACCCTTTATGGGTCCCACACCACACTTTATTTCTCCTCATTGGCCCCACAAACATTGTCCATATAATTTACTGCAGAGAGCTAGCACGCATGCCTCTGTTTCATTGCCAATTTTCTTGGAGTTTGAGAAATTTGTTCCCTCTCATTTTTTTGCAGGTGAAGAGGGTAACAAGAATCTGAGTTCTTCTCCAATGGCGGTTCTTACCTCTAATGGGGGAAATGTGAAAGCTCAGGATATCAATGGAGTTTATAAGAAGACGGTGTCTGTCGGTGATGATGATGTTGACTTTGACCCTAGTGCTCCGCCGCCGTTCAAGGTGGCTGATATTAGAAATGCTATTCCAAGCCATTGTTGGGTTAAGGATCCGTGGCGGTCAATGAGCTATGTGTTTAGGGATCTTGTTGTCATTTCTGCATTGTTGGCGTTGGGGGTGTGGTTTCAAAACAATTGGGCCGTTCTGGCTTTTTACTGGGCTGCACAGGGTACCATGTTTTGGGCCTTATTTGTTATCGGTCATGATTGGTAATTGCTTCTTTTTTTCTTGCAATTAAATATTATTGTAGTACACTGTGCATTATCACTAGTACATTTTATTTTGTTTAAAATAAATTTAAATTGTTCTGAAGAATTTTTATTTTCTGTGGATTTTACAGTGGCCATGGAAGCTTTTCTGATAGCTCAACTTTGAATAGCATAGTGGGTCATATTTTGCATTCTGCAATTCTTGTTCCATTTCATGGCTGGTATAATCTTGCAACCTTTATCTCTATTTATTATTTTTGAATATATAGTTAATTTGTTACTTTTTTTTTTTTTGGTTTTTAGGCGAATTAGTCACAGAACTCATCACCAGAACCATGGCCATGTTGAAAATGATGAATCTTGGGTCCCGGTGATTATGCGCGGCATTTCTTTCAATTAAATGTTTTTTTTGTTTTTTTCAGTTGATTAATTTCCAAATATTTGTTGGCAATTCTGGCAGCTTTCAGAGAAGATGTACAAAAGTTTGGATGTGTCTACAAAGTTTCTGAGATTCAAACTTCCTTACCCCATGTTAGCATATCCATTGTACTTGGTAAAAAGATAATTTACTTATGAAAGTTACCATTTTATTTTATTTTAATTTCTTGAATCTTTTAGTATTATTTTTTTATTTTATTTTTTTCTTGTAGTTTTACAGGAGTCCAGGGAAGGAGGGTTCCCATTTCAATCCATACAGCAATTTGTTCCACCCGAGTGAAAGAAAATACATTGTGACATCTACATTATGTTGGTCTATGATGATTGCCCTGCTTTTGGTCTTGTCCCAAGCCCTTGGCCCTGTTCTCTTGTTTAAGCTCTATGGTGTCCCCTATCTGGTATAAAATCTATTTAATTTTTCTATTTATGTTCTTGGGTTACATTTTATTGACATGAGATTGATTTAAATTTCAGATTTTTGTGATGTGGCTGGATATGGTTACTTACTTGCATCACCATGGCTATGAGCATAAACTCCCTTGGTATCGTGGCAAGGTACTTGGTTTACGGATATAGTACTATATATTCCAAGTGATATAATTTGTATAAATTCAAATTATGACGTTTTTGAAATTCTGCAGGAGTGGAGTTACCTAAGGGGAGGATTGACAACGGTTGATCGCGATTATGGAATTTTCAATAACATTCAGCATGACATTGGCACCCATGTTGTTCACCATCTCTTCCCTCAAATCCCTCATTATCACTTGATTGAAGCGACTAAGGCGGCTAAGCCGGTTCTTGGGAAGTATTATAGGGAGCCAAAGAAATCGGGGCTGTTTCCGTTTCACTTGCTTGATAATCTCGTTAGAAGCATCCATGAGGATCATTATGTTAGCGATGAAGGGGAAATTGTTTTCTATCAGACAGATCCCTCACTCTATGGATCTTCGGTGAAGAAGGTTGATTGATGATCAGATGTAGTAGTTATAAATTATGAAAATAATAAGATGTTGTTGTTATAAATTATGAAAATAATAATCTTATATTATTCAGAAATTAGTCTATAGTATGCAGAATTTTCGGTTGTATGGCTTAAAGAAGAAAATTTTGGGGCTGAAAGAAGCCGTGTATTTTGTTACATTTCGTCTCTCAGGTTGTAATTGACAATAGTCATAATTATAATATCGTATTTTTCTAATAATTGACATTTTGGTGTATTCCTTTTGTTTCGAAATGAATATTTATATACTATGGACCAGTGGCGGATCTAGAACGTTTCGACAGTGGGTGCACAATTTACATTATAAAAGTTCAAACTATTTTTTTTTTCAAACGTGCCGAGATTATAATACAAAATTTAAAACTCAAGTTAATTATAAAAATATGTTATCTTTAACCCACCTTTTTCTTCTTATTGTTTACTTGGAAATAATAATCTTATGTCATGAAAAAAAAAATGATATTTACATTATAGTTGATTTAATGATGACATCATTTTAGGAAGCATTTCTTGAAATTAATATTGTAATTTATTTTTAATAAGTTTCAAATTTACTTTTTTATAAACAATAAACGATGAAAAAACTAATAGATAATAAATAAAATTCATTTATATTAGTTAAAATAATGAGCAAAATAATCCAAATATAAATATATTTAAAAAGAAAAAACCATTTATCATAATATAGGCAAAAAAATTAACTTGAATAATAAATAAAAACTATTATGATATGATTATAAAAGAATTTAAGTAAGATATTGAAAAAGAGTTTATTTCTCATATTAGAGGCAAAAAATAATTTGAGATTAGTTGTATATAGTAGGATTTGAACCCTAGTCCTTAGTGATAAACATTAACAATCTACCAACTGAATTAATCATAAGATCTGTTAAAAGCATTGATTGAAATTAAATAATCTTATATGCGGGTGCACTTAATAAGTAATGTAAAAAAAAAATTATATTTTTTTAACTAGAAATAAAATTTGACCGGATGCACGTGTACCCCCACTTAATACTCTAAATCCGCCCATGCTATGGACCACGAGAAATTGAATATTCATGAGTATATAATTTGTAAAAACTTAGACCGTTGATTTTTTAATTTTCTATTTCTTTCTAAGAGCATCTCCAACCCATTACTTCAAATTTTGCTTCATTTCTTCATTTTTTGCTTCAAATGTTGCTTCATTTTTTTTTCCAACTCCAACCCATATCTTCAAATTTGACTTCAAAAAGAATATTCCAAGCATCTTTCTCTTCCACATCATCATTCCACTACTCATTTAATTTCACAAACACTACACAAATTTAGTCAATTTTGTATATTGAACCCCCTATTTTCTTTTATGGTGGAGACGGGTCCGGGAATTATGGTGGAGATGGGTCTGATATACCGGAATATTAAATTATTGTTGTTGTTGTTTACTTTATATTTATGTCTTATTAGTTTGCTTGTTTTAATATTCTGTCTTTTTAATTATTATTGTTATGTACTATTAATATGTTTTTAATTTATGTATTATGTATTTTATATAAATTTTAATATATTTGATGTTGTTGTTTAATTAATATTTATGTCATTTTCTTGTTCTACGCAATTAAAACATAGACTAAAAATAATTTAAAATTAAAATTAAAAATAAAAATAATTTCGGATTACACAATGATAATTTTTTAATTACATAATTCACAAAATATGCAACTTTTAAATTTTCACGGACCAAATTATAACTTTAAAACATCTACTTCAAAAATGAAGTAGATGAATAGTGTTACTTCAAATTTGAAGCAACACTATTCATCTACTTTATTTTTTGAAGTAGGAATTGAAGTGGGCTGGAGAGGTGAATAGTGATATTTTTGAAAAAATGAAGATGGAATTGAAGTGGGTTGGAGATGGTCTAAGTAACTAACGTGAAGTGTAATAATAAACAAACGTCATCGGTCATTTATTTCATTCTGGTTGCAAATTGAAATGTGCATTTCTCATTTTTCATATCCCTTTTCCACACGTAAGTATATCTTTTTTGACATTGATTTTTCCAGGCTAGGCATAAACTATTTTGGTTCACACGAGTTTCATCAAACTCTAACATCATCCATCCATCCATGGCCAATAAATCATAAGGTTTTGGGTATGATAATAGTATAAGGCGTTGGAATTTCTTCTCCATGTTCATGTCATTTCTAAATATGAGGAAGGCACAAGATTGTTCAAAAAAAGCTTAAAGAACACCAACAATGGCAGTATGAACAAAACTCACCAAGAACCCAAAAACTGCCAAAATAAAAATGCAGAAAATAGAAAGAGAGAAGAAATTGTACCTTAATCTGAAGTTTGATGAAGAAAACATGTACGAAATCAAGAAATATAAAGGGAAAATCATGCTTGGATCTCAGAAATATTAGAACTGACTCAAGGGGTTTCTTGCGATTTCAACCTTATAGCCTCCTCTCTAAATTGAATAGTGATAAAAGAGTAGAAAATGAGAAGATTTTGACTTTTATACCCAGGTCTAGGTCTGAAACGGGTATGGGTCGAAATCCAGGTAAATGGGAGCCGTCTCTTCCTTGCAATTAATGCCACAGAGAGTTCCAAGACGAATGTCAGACTTCGATACCCGTGCTTATGATTGTCGATATAACTGGTGGGAAATGAAGCGCCTTATGACAGGTAAGAGCCCGTTCGTATTCGTTTAAGCCGAGTTAGAGCAACACTTCCTCCTCGGCATAGCCGAGCTAGGAAGTCGGGGGCCACTGAACGGTATAAACCGAGGTACGAATATGGACCATGGCCAGGCAAATCCCAATGGATTGGACCCAAAATATAAATTCATACAAGTCTCAATTATGACAAAGGGAGTGGGCATTTTCTACATTTGCTCGTCATGCTTACTCGTCATTCCCTCTATGTCGATCTAGAAATAGCAGAGCGAATAATGAACAAGGCACAACAATTATATATGCCGGCGAGGCACAAATCCCATATGCCGAGCAAGACATCGAGCCAGTCCGACATAGGCCTCATTTGAAGACGAGGAGCTCCCTCCTCGGTCATCAGCAAAGCAAGGAAATGGGCTTTCCCATCCTTACCATTCTCTTCCTCGCATCAAACTAGGCCGACCGAGCATAGTATGCTGAGGATATTTCCTCCAAGACGCACGTGCAAAATTTGTTGTCTAATCCTTCTCAAATAAGAAATGTGAACATGTATGATTCTTCTAGAATTATAACCTTATCTCACACGTATTCCTATTCAACATGGACTCTACAATGTTATGCCTATAAATACAAGCCATAATTCTCATTGTTTGGGTAACACATCTTTTGACTCTAAACTTTAATCAATTGATTTCTCTGTCTAAATACAAATATTTACTCTCACGCTGGAGCGCCTTCGTCGGTGAAGCTCCGACTTAGTTTACGTGTTTATTCTTCTTTTTTTTCAGACTATTCAATTATTCAGGATATAACCTGCTGCTGGATTTTGTATGATTCGAACGTTTTTGGATCATCATTAGTTATTATGTGAAATCAGCTGGTGCACCTAACCATTTTTATGTTATCTTCCAAGGATCCTAACCTCTAGTGATACTAAAGGAATATGGACACTCTAATTATTTATATTTACTTTTCCTTTCATGATAAAATGAAATATTATTTTAGGTTATTATGAGAAATCAGTGCACCTATTTTATGTTATCTTCCAAGGATCCTAACCTCTAGTGATGCTAAAGGAATATGGACACTCTAATTATTTATATTTACTCTTCCTTTCATGATAAGATGATAATAGAAGAGTTTTATTAAAAATTCAAATGAGCACATTTACATATTGGTCTCATATGAAATAAGAAAATTATTTGATGTCCATAATCATTTTAAATTTTTTGATAACACATCTTTTGACTGTAGCAGCATCAGTCCAATTGATGAGGTTGACTTGTTAACCATCGATCAACAGTGTTAAAAGAAAAAAAAAATGGAGGACAAAATGCTTCTGCAGATTGTTTAAATCATGGGGCCTGGCTGCTCTTTTTTGCATCTTCCTTATAGTGTAGAATCTATTTGTATTCTTCTTTCTTGAACTTGATTTTGAGGAATATAAGATATGTCAAAGTGACATTACCTTTCTGCTATATAGTTTTATAAGTAAATATGGGCTTTAGAGACACTCAAGAGGTTTATGAGTATGCTGCGTCACCACTTTTTAAACTCTCATTTCTAGAAATCTCCAACAAATTTTTCCTTTACACTCATAAACCTCTTCAATAAGCTTTTTAGAGACACCTTTTAAAAAAATTACATTTATTTTCTAAAATGAATTAAAAAAAATAAATATTTATTTTGAGATAATGAAGTACTATTCTAAAAATTGTTCAATTTGCAAGCAAAAAAAAAAAAAAAAACTGCCAGGATAGTGCGCTTCATATTCATAGACATGAAGCGCTCTATCCGTTTCCATGAGTTTGGTGTAGCTGTCAAGGTTGCCGTGGAGTAGAGCTCAAGGATAAAGCTTAAAATTTCGTCGATAATGTTGTCATTATAGCTTATAGTGGCATTAGCCTAATATGATTAAGGGTAATTTGGTTAAAAAAAAGTGACGATCACGGAATATCACAAAATTTGACATGAATATACAAAATATGCTTAGGACAATAGGATGACTTGACGTGATTTTAGCCATTTGGAATCGTTTAATAGGCGAACACATAATTTTTCTACTTTTTGAGATTTATTTTAGGAAAGGGCTGTTGCCACTAAAAAATATACTTTTCTACTACATTCATTAAATTTTTAGTAAATTAATCTATGGATTGACTTAAATACCCCTTACAAGTTTGCCATGTTTACAATGATTTAACTTCGTAAAGCTACCAGCTTTCTAAAGTTAAATCTTTTGCAAGGCAATTTTTTTTTTTTTATGTTATGTATTTTCTTTTTCCTACCCTTTTCAACAAACTCCATCCGTTTTCAAACAAAGTTCAACATTTTCTTCTCGCTTTATTTCAATAACACATTTTTCCGTTTTTAAAATGTAACTAGTGAGTAATCCGTCGAAATTCGACGGACATATTAAAGTTTATTATTACTTATTACTATAATCTGTAATTTCATTAGGCCATATTGTTTTCGTTTATTTAAATGAAATTACAGAGTATATGGGATGGAGAGGGTATACCTCGTATTCATGTTGTCGTTTAGGATGCAAATGATGCTTATACCATGTTTTTCCTAATTGTTTTGGCTTAGACCAGGGTGGTCATCATGCATAAGTAATCACAAAGAATGCTTGTTCATTACAATATACTAAATGCTTTCAAAAATAGAAGGGAAAGAGAAGATGAAAACTTTGTGTATATTGGAACAAAATGCGAAATGGTTTATATGGGACTAAGTTTTGAAAAGACATGTCTTTTCAAATTCGGCATGAATTTTCAACGGTTTATGACAGTTGAAACTGTTAATTCAAAAATCAAATCTTGGCATTATCCAGAACTTAAAATAATAATTTAAAATAATATTAAAAAATATTTTAATATTAATTTACAAAAATTAAATTAGTTCAGCACATCATTTGACTGCCAAGATTCGAGCTTTATGTTTATAAAAACCTGTGTCATGGGGCTATGCCCATGACTTTTGTCCGTCTCGAAAAGAGCTTCGATTTGATATCTTTGTGCGTTAGTGGTTCATCCGGAATCAAAAGTTACGCCCTTTTTAGCGCACACACCTAAACTTTACCAAAAACTCTTATTTCAAAAAACACTTTTAATTTTCATTTTTTACCACAGAATTTTACATAAGTTCCAACATCTTTATCATCACCAAGTATCACTTAGTACACTTGATAGAAATTAGAAAATCATAAATACTCGTATCTTTTTGGTTGAGTATTTTATTCATCAAGCATTAAACAATCAAGAAGGCAGACTCAAATGGCATACAAATCGAGTTAATATGCATTAGAAATTGGTTATAACATCTAACAACCCATTATACATTAAGGTTAGTAAACAACATTGAATGTTAGTAAAACACTGATATTTCTATCCTAAGAATAATAGCTCGTTAGAAATTGAAATATCATTTAATTATCAATCACTATTGGAACTATGCAGCACAAATTTAATTTGACAAAAAAATGGATTTGAGAGAAAAAAGAAAGACAAACTTGGAAGAGGCAGATGCGTGAAAACGTATGCAAAAGAATGATAGATACAAATGAATGATAGTGATTTCTGGTTATAAAAAAAGATTAAGTTCTAGGACAATTACTTCCAAAAGACTTTCATTAGATGACAATTTTCAAATTTTAAATTTAAACTATTTAAATATACTGATTTGATAAGCTGAAAATAATAAATATAATCTGATAATATGATTTGGGAATCTTACTTAAAGACTTACAAAGATGATAATTTCAAAATTTTAAATTTAGCTAATAAAATATACAAATATGATAATCTGATATGGGGATAATGGATAATGATACTTCCTCTATCTCTAATTGAATGATCATTATTGTCTCAAAATAAATGTTCTTTTAAATTTTTTGATTTTTTTTTTTCATAATTAATTATATTTTTACAAATGTAAAATTTTGAAAATGAATTAAAAGAAAAAAATCATTCATTTTAGGATGGAGAGAATAATACAATTTAAATAAATTAAATTTAATTCAATAAAATAAAATAAACTAATCTATTGACAAGAGTTTAGAGTCAAAAGATAGCATATCAAAAATATGTATTCGTAACTGATGAAGCGTAAAATAGATGGTACCGGGGGTACCTAATCAGTCGGGAACACGGCGTTAGATTTCTTGGCGAACGAACGGAAGATCTGCAAAATAGACACCGTTAGGGCGCGGTGGTGTTCCCCGTGAAAACCCTCAGGCGTGAGAGTAAATATTTGTGTTTATAGGGAGAAATCAATTGACAAGAGTTTAGAGTCAAAAGATAGCATACCAAAAATATGTGAATTATGACTTATATATATAGGCATAGCAATTTATAATCCATGTAGGATAGGAGTGTTTGTAGATAATATTGTACTCCAAGTAGGATAATATTTGTCGAGTCTTTGTTTGAATAGGAGTTCAAAGTAGGATAATATTTGTTGAGTCTTTGTTTGAATAGGAGTTCAAGTGAGATAAGGTTATAATCCTTGGAGGATTATAACTGCTCAATGTCCTAATTTAAGTATGATTGATATTTTGGACCCAATCCATTGGGCTTTGTCCGGCCACGGATCCACGTTCGCAACTCGATTTATACCGTTCAATTTTAATTAATCAATCAAGTAAAACCTTAAACTGAATAGACTAAAAGGAAAGGAAGAAGTTTAAATCGGAACGGAGGGAGTAACTTGATAACCATTTGAATTATAGGGCATAGTTTTGAGGATAAATTGCAATTTGGTGACCCTAATTTTACACATATTTGCAACAATTTCAAGCAGAAGTTTCAAAACGTGTCAACTCCGTGTCAACTCAATTGCAATATTTATCAATTTGTTTTAATGTGGTGTTAAATTTAAAGGATCATTATTTTATAGGAAAGCGAACATGCTTAATGTGTGGCTTCTCTGTGTGTAGTACAAATTTATTTGCATGTGTGCGTGAAGAGTATCACCTAAGATACAAACAAGGTACAGAATTACAGATGATGAATAAAATACGTCTATACTTTCTAAAAAGTATTTGCTAATTTTCATTTTGTACAGCCGTTTGAAAAGTCAATCGATTTGGTATCTAAACTTTTAAATCGTCCCACTTTATAATTTGACACTAACGAATGTTTGAAAAATTAACGAAATAGGTCATGTGCTGAGCACATAATGACAAATGAGCTAGTTTGTAATGGTCATTAGTTTTTAAGGGGTTAAATGTAAAGTTTTAATATAAAGCGTTAAAAATTTATTTATTCATAAAAAACAATTAACATTATCTTAAATAATTAATATTTCCTCAAAAAAATAATTTTATATTTTTCATGTTAAAAAATAAAATAGTTAATGTCCATAATAACATATATTAACATAATTTTAAATAATTAATAACTAACATATCCTGAAAATATTTCTTTTGAAAAAATACGATTAAAAAGAATAATCCTATAAATAAAAAATTGTATTTTTCAAGAAAATTATATAAGTATTTTTTAAAATAAATAAATAATATTATTTTATTTAATAAGTTATATATTTTTAAAAATACATATGAAACATTTTAAGGTTTTTTTATTTTTAAAAAAATATTTTGCTTTTTTTCAAAAATAAATACAATTTTCATAAAAATACATTTTTTATTTAAAATATTTTTAATTTTTCATCCTATTTAAAGTATATATTATTTGAAAATATTAAGTATTTAAGATGATTTTAATATATGCTATAAGCCATTAACAATATTTTACATAAAATACAAAAAAAAAATATTATTTTTTAACATACAAAATGATAATAAATTATTATTTCAGGAAATATTAATTATTTATGAAAATGTTAATTATTTTGAAAAAGGAAGTAAATTTTTAGCACTTCATATTTCAAACTTTGCATTTGACCCCTTAATAACTAATAGCCATTACAAACTAGCCCATTTGTCATCATGTGCTCGACACATGACTTATTTCGTTAACTTTTCTAACGTTCGTTAGTAGTGTAAGGGTGCAAAATGGGACGATTTGAAAGTTCAGATATCAAACAGATAAACTTTTCAAACGAAGGTGCAAAAAGCAAATCGATGAGTTCTTTGGATATCTAGTAAATTGGGTATTTTTCCAATCACGTCTCCCTCACAATTCCATATACTAAACATGTTCCTTCATGTTGGATATATCTCATTTATCGGAAAGATGTACACTTTGATTTGATTGTGATATACTCCATCATCACACAACAAGGTTTCTAGATCGACTTTGTACAAGAATAAAAAAAAAAAGTTATAAATATGAAAAATAAAGTAGGAGAGAGAAAGTTAATATGAAATAATAAGTGTATTGTAACAAGTGTGATCTATTGTATATTTTAATAAATAAAGCGACGAACAAGCTTAATTTGGGACAAACAAAAAAGAAAAATAAAAATGTTAATATAGAACGGAGGGAGTATAAATCTCAGAATAAGATCCATGAACTTTTGGGTCTGACATGTTGTAAATCAAGTAGTCTCGGTTATTTGTGCTCAATTGGCCACTGTTTTGTGCTTATGAATTCGGGAAGAAGACGAAAGTGGTTTAATGGTTCTGTTAAATTAAAGGTTTTTAAAACAAACTTATTTTTTGTAACTCGGGCTTCCACCCATTAAGAACCACTTATTGAAGAACAGAGAAAGAGGATGGGCGAACGACCGACGGGAATCAAACCTGCGAAATGTGGATTCAATGTCCTAAAAAGAAGCCGTGTTAAGGCCCCATCAACCATTGATATGTAAATATACAAACAATTTTGTACAGGTGTAGGCATGTAGCCAAGATTTACAATTCTTGCTGCCTAATGTGCAAGTGCAACATTATCACTGTTAGTTCTCAGAGGGTGGAGGTGCACCCAATCAATTAACGGATGGCTGAAGTGTATTTTGTTGTCAGGACTACTTCAATATGATATCTTCTTTAGAACAATACCCCACAATGAATGAAGACGTTAGCCTAGTGGTTGTGTTGACACTCTTCAATTGAGACTAAATATTTCGACTTCAAGTCACCTATGGAGAATATGGAAACACGTGCATATCCTTTTTTTAAAAGGAAAAAAAAAAAAGAGGCCATAATGTTCACTCTCAAAACAAGTTCCCGTCACACTATATTTTCATCTTCTGACAGTGTCCGATTGTAGGCTCAGAATACTCTACTTACAGAAATGACAGAATTAAAAAAAAAAAAATTGACAAGCAGATAGGGAAGAAAGCCACCGGCCGTGGAAAAATTGATTTAAAAGAAACTTGTACCCGTATTACAATATTGATTTACTTTCATACTTCGTCACATGAAAACTTATACCCGGATGAAAATGAATTGTTCTTCAACTTGTCAGGTAGGGGAAACCCGCTAAATAGAACAAATCAAAGGTTCCTGACAGAAAAGACAGGAAATCTTGTCAGACATACGAGTAGCTAAGCTGTTTTATTTAAGACCAACAAAGTTGGAGAATTACAAATTAATCCACTCAACTTTTCCATATACCTGAGTATAATGTAACTCGAGAACTTCCACAACTTTACTGGTAAAACAAACTAGATCCGGCTTATGTCACGGCCAAACACAAAAGTGGTCGCCCAGTTTATAGCAACGTAGAATCTGTTCCTCCAGCTTACCACGCGAGTCAGATATGCTGAACGCCAAATAAACCAACTGGAAAATCCAGCTATGGATATCCCTTTCGCTTCCTGACAAAAAAAAAAAAAAAGGTTTTTGTCAAGAGAATTATTCGTGCTGCCAAATGTTGATAACCTAATAGTATGAGGGTAAGGGTGTTAATCTTTGGATCAAAATCACCTTGCTCTCTCTGAGGTCAACCAGAGCTTTAAATCTCCCAATAGTTGCCATGCTTCCCAAATGCTTATACACAAATGGATCTCCTAACTCAATATCTTTGGCAGAATTAGCCCTCCCTCCACCTTCTTTTCCAACCTTGTTAATTAGGTTTGCCAAGAATTTTCCTTCCCTCTCTGCAACCTGTTTAATATATATTCACATTTAGAATGAATAATAAACCTAATAACTTGATATTGCGGTCTATCCTCGAGCAATCCAACAACAACAACATTACCCCCACACAAAGGCTCCCACCTACGGTGGGGTAAGGGGGTTGAATGTACGCAACCTTGCCCATGTATTAAAGTATAGAAAGGCTGTTTCCGGATGACCCACGATGAAAATTGAGTCGAAAATTGCATGCATTGACTGTTGCTTCATAACAAAGAAGCGCCGACACTTTAGTGAGCCATTTTGCTTTATTCCATCGTATCCCCAAGCAAAAAAATAGTGAGTCTTTGGCTCACTCGGAAATCATGAAAATCCTTGAGCAATTCGATACAATGAATTAAACATTTGATCACAAATTTAGATAATACCTTGATTCTCTTTTTAAAACGGAGTAAACTATATTTTTAAATTTCGTACTTGCCTGGGCCAAAGCTGGAAGGGTTGGTTTGCCAGTACTTTCAAGGTACCCGCAGCAGTCGCCAATTGCATAAACATCTGGTAGAGAAGGTACACGTAGCCATTCATCAACACCAACTCTGTGAAATCAAGGATACCCCTTAATGTCTTTTTCAGTAAGAGTAAAAAGAGTTTTGATCTTTAGACAAATAAATAACTCAAAGATTACCTCCCACCGGGAGCTTTTGGAACTTCAAGATTTCTTACAAAAGGGGATGGGCCAACACCAGTAGACCATACTAACAGACCATAAGGAACTTCTGTCCCATCAGTAAGAACTATGGTTTTAGATTGGACATCCTTCACAATTCCGCGAACGAGGCGAACTCCTGACTGGAAGAAACTTAATGAATACACGTCAAAATAAGTTTCTAAACAAGTCTTAATCATATATGGCAGGAAGAAATTAAATACCATCAAAATAAGTTTCTAAACAAACCTAATGATATACTCCCTCCGTCCCATTTGAAAGTTCTCATTCCCTTTTAGAACCAGGAATTAAGTAAAAGTGTTATAATATTGATAGTATAGTAGGTGGTGTGAGTATGAAAAAGTGAGGCAGGAGAGAGAGTGCGGTTGGCAATAGTAAATGGATAGTTGTTGTGAGTATGATGATAGATGTGTTTTCACCAATCCAAATGATATATATTTAGACCTATTTTGCGCTCAACCCTGGGTTATTTGATGGCTTTTTGGAATGTTTATAAGTACATGAAATAGAAAGGAGAAAGTCCAGGAATATGATTAAACTAAATTTGTGTGTGTGATTGACAAGTGATTGTTCGATCTATGCAAGTCAAACTTTTGAATGAATATAATCTAGGTTTTTGACAAGTGATTGCAAACCAAAATTATAGCTTCTTAATCGTAGGATTTTATGGGTTCTTGAATATTAAATGGACTTTGCAGAAAACTTAATATTTGTAGAACACTAAATTGTGTACGTGTGAACGCCCAATTTTACTAAAGAGGATGAACCCCTAACTATGATTAATTGTATTATTAATAGGCATATTGGTGCGATATACATGAATCTCATTACGTAGATCCTTCTTCCTTTGTATTCGGTAATATTTTACTTGATTTGTTTGCTTCTTGTTTTAAATAGGAATAATAATCAAATCCAAACCCATCTTTAATTTCTTGTTTAATTGTTGGAAGTCAAATTATGGATTCACAAGTCCTGTGAATTCGACCCTTGCTAAGCGCATATTACTATTTCGATAACTCATGCGCTTGCGAGGATTTTTATTACGAGTGGGTTTTCCCCATCATATCATATGACAAGTGACTCTCATGGAATAAAGAAGTATAATAAAATTTCCATTTTAGGAAACACGACTTTCCAATGGGACTCCCGAAATAGAAAAGTGGACGGAGGGAGTATGACCCTAATGGCATTGGTCTAAGCAGAAATCAAAACCTCGAAAAGAATTGATAGAAGATGTGGCAGCTTAACCAAGAAATAGCAGGACATTATTCAAGTAGATAGTCTCACTCACCTTCGTCAACTGCTTAGTAGCATACACCCGAAGCCGGTCATCAAAGGAAGATAATATCTCATTTGCCTACAAAAAAAAAATTATGACCAATTGAGGAATCACGAGTGTATACGAATTTTCATCAAGTTCGGATTGAGTAGATTATAAAATCATATTAACAAGGAATATCAAATGAAAATAGAATATCAAGAGAATAAAAGCACAATTGACTTCGACAATGGTAGGTTATATATAAAACACCAAGGGGTAAATTACAAGGATATCTAATGCCATAAACAATTACCTCAATCAATGTTACATGGATATAATCTTTCACGTGAGCATATCTTTGCTTAACATCTCTCACGATGAAGTCACTAAGTTCACCACTGAACTCAACTCCTGTGGGACCACCTCCAACAACAACACAATGAAGGAGTCTACGCTTTTCTTCATCACTAACTCCTGTCTCAGCAAAAGTAATCACGCAATTATATTCTTTTTACGAAAATTGGTACTAAAAAGAACATATTCTAACATAGAAACATAAATGGGATCATGAATTCAAATACCATACCGGGAACATCGGAAAGCATCAAATTTAGCAGTAACTTCCTCCTAATTTCTTGAGCATGATGAACCTCACGAAGGAAAATTGCGTGTTCATTCACACCCTTGATTCCAAAAGTAGAAGCCTCAGCTCCAGATGCAATGACTAACTTATCATACGAAACCTTGAAATCCCACGGGTCCAATGTAGCTAATCCATCCGTGACAGTCTGGCAATGCACCTAATACAACATTTTACAAAGTTAAGTTACAAGTACATCATCAACACCTTCAAATATAATACATTCAAAGATTCCTCCTTTTGGATCCCAGTGAAGTGAACTGTATTCCTTATTAAAGGAGCCCCAGTTCAGAGAGTCCTTTTCCAATTTCAAAAGGCTTCCATGATATGCCAACTTTATCCCAGATTCTTAAAAAGACAACATAGGATACTGATTCATTTCTTCTAACAATGTTTTCATTCAACATGCTTTGACTTTCAAGAAATATTCATTTAAAAACCCACTAAAATGCCATCAAATCAATGTCCATTGCTCAAGTGCCAACTATTCAAAATATATCAAAGTCAAAATTGGAAAAGTCAAATGCAAATTACTCCCTCCGTCCCAAAATGTTTGTCCCATTTGATTTTTTTTTTTGAACTTTGACCACAAATTTACGAGAGATTAATTATATTCATGAAATTCTAAAAGTTATTGTTGATAATATTATTAATGGTGAATCAATTGGAATTTTTAGAATTTCATGAACATAATTAAATTGTCATATATTTGTGGTCAAAGTTCAACAAAAAAAAGTTAAATGTGACAAACATTTTGGACTGAGGGAGTATATTTTTAGCAGCCAAATATTTTGCTTTAAATACTGTAACAAAATTTCCATTATTGAAAAGGTAGGATTAAAAAGACATACCACATGGTTCTGGGGATCGAGGGATTTACAATTGGCAAGAAAGAAGTAAGAACCGGGTTCCCTAGAAATGGCAGGCTGAATTCGGCCGATGGGTTCAGCGACCGACCGGAACTCGAGAGTGCCGACACACGTAGAAGCCAAAAGAGGAGTAAAAACCATGTGGTTCCTAGGAGAGACGCAAACGACGTCGTAGATACTGGTGTCGATCCCCTTGAGAAGCCTACACCCTGCCCATCCAGAACCCAAAACAACAACCCTGGGTTTCTCGCCGGGCTTGGTGGGTCCAAGGTCGGCATCACGCGGAGGAGGAGGCGCCACCGCAGCAGCACCGGCCACCGTACTGAAATAATGGTGGGAGATTAAAGATAAAGAAGGGGTGATTTTAGTGGGTTTGAAGGATTGTTTGGAAGTGGATAACTGGATTAAGGTTTTCACCCAATACATGATTAATATTTTAATGTTTTTGATGGATTGCTAGAAATTAATGTAAAAGAAAGAATAGGGTCTTAAGATTTGAGGGGGGGATTTTTGGAGTGTGGAAAACGGAGCAAGATGTTTGGAGGAGAGAGAGTGTGGTGGTGGAGGAGGTGGCAGGAGGCCGGGTCAAAGTGTTGAACCGATGGCGGCCGATCTATTTCGTGGATGACAAGAGAGAGAATGCATTTTGGTGGCTGCTTTATGTGTTTGTACAGTTTCTTAATTAAGAAAAAAAAAATACTACCTACCTCCGTCTCACTTCAATAAAGTGAGCCACTATTCTTTTAAATCCATCTCTCACTTCAAATGACTTCAAATGAGTCATTTCATAAATATAAATATACTAGTACTCTCTAATTCGTGCCTATGATACGGAGACAGTATACATGGATAGTCAGGTGAAGAAAATTAAAAGATAAACATCATTATACGTATCCAATGTCTCAAAAGTCCTAATATATCAAAATTCATGAAAATAGAATAGCAAACAATCACAAACTATAAATTGATATTGCCTAAGTTTATTCCTAACTCTTGCATCAACTTGAAAGTATATGAAAATTCAAATGTTAGATTGAAGTATCAAACTGAAAATGTGAAAGAATCTAAATGTGCACAAATAATAACAAATAGAGTAGCAAACAATCACAAACTACAAACATATACTCCCTCCGTCCCGCTAATATTAGCACACTTTCCTTTTTGGGCGTCCCGCTAATATCCGCACACTCCCAAAAAGGAAATTTTATATTAATAAAATATTCACCCAACCCCACTCATTCTCTCTCCTACATTATTTTAATACTCACAACACCATTATAATTTATTACACCCTCCACTCATTCTCTCTCCACTCATTCTTTTACACTCACAACATTTTATTAAAATATCATATTTCTTAATTCCCGCGCAAACAGTGTTTGTGCTAATATTAGCGGGACGGAGGGAGTATTGCCTAAGTTTATCCTTAACTCTTGCATCAACTTGAAAGTAAATGAAAATTCAAATGCTAGATTAAAGTATCAAACTAAAAATATGAAAGAATTTAAAAGTGCACAAATAACAACAAATGTTCAAATTTATGGTATTTACCATAAGGGATGAACATTGGTTCACCGTTTTTGAAGTTGCAAAGATGAATTTCTCCATAAACCGTTCACATATCACTCTCCAATTTCACATACATATCAATTTTGGACTTTAACATAACTCAATTATGATTGAAACAGAATTGTGCCAGAAATATAGTACTATAAGCAATCACAAAATTACATCAAAAGCCCCTATCCTCACCATTACCTTTCCACGATACTTTCTCCACTTCGCTCCTATTACAAAATAACAAAACTATGCAAGTAAAGGAATCATCCCATATATCTTCATATGTCAATTGTGGTGGAGTCATTTGTGAATCAGTTGGAGCTTCAGTATCTTGCAAATCTTCTGTCGAACGCGGGAAAATCTATTAAAACATGCATTAAATCAATACACACACACACACACACACGCACACACATATATATATATATATATATATAAATAAATGTGTCATGTTATCGATATTAGGTCTCGCCATTTAGTTAGTTAGTTATCCATCCCATTATAAATCTCTTAACTTCATTTTTTAGTTAATTTAATTGAAATTTGACAAAAAAAAGTTACTAAAATTCATTTATTCATAAAATTTTAAATATTATTAATACAACAATATATTAAATTTTATAAAAATTATTTAATATGAAACAACTGAAGTATACTAATATCACGAAAAATAGAGAGAGATTGTGATTGATAAATTCAGGAATAATTTTAGAAATCGGTTAATGAGAGTCGTTGGATTAAAGCATTGATAATTAATCTTTCGGTTAGAATTGAAGAAGAAATAAATTATCAAATGACAGCCCTTGGATCGTAGCGGTTATGGATTGATATCAACCGTTCGAACACGGGAAAAACCTATTTAAAACATGCATTAGATCAATATATACACATATATATAGTTATATATAAATGTGTCATGTTATCGATATTAGGTCCCGCCATTTAGTTAATTAGTTATCAATCCCATTATAAATCTCTTAACTATATTTTTTAGTTAATTTAATTGAAATTTAACAAAAAAGTTACTAAAATTCATTTATTCATAAAATTTTAAATATTATTAATACAACAATATATTAAATTTTATAAAAATTATTTAATATGAAACAACTGAAGTATACTGATATCACGAAAAAATAGAGAGAGATTGTTATTGATAAATTCAGAGATAATTTTAGAAATCGGTTAATGAGAGTCGTTGTATTAAAACATTGATAATTACTTTTACGGTTAGAATTGAAGAAGAAAATAAATTATCAAATGACAACCCTTGTATCATAGCGGTTATGGATCGATATCAACCGTTCTTTGTGTAAAGTCAATAGGCGGTTATGAACTGAGGTGAGAGAGAAAATGAGATAGAAAATAGTAAGACGATAGTCGTTATGAGTATTACAAATGAGTCTCATTAATAAATAAATATTATATACTTTCGTTCAAAGAAAATGAGACTTATCAATAAGACGCTCTAGATGACAAAGTGGGTAAGATTATTCTGAATAGAAGTAGAGGGAGTATTGCGTTAAATTAAGGTCAAAATATGCATTTTGGCTAACGAAAGTTAGTCATGAAACTAACTCCGGGTAATATGTCATGTGAACTGGTCAAATTGTCCCTTAAAAAAAGATGTCCATGATATATGACTTGGAAATATAACATCATGTTTTTTTTTTATTTGCAACAGATTATAAAGACAAATACTCAATCCGTCTCAAAAAACTTAGATCACTTTGACTTTAATAGTCAATTCAATCGAATTTTGACCGTAATTTTATGAATATTTAGATATTTTTATGCAATTATAAAAATTGTTATTGTTTTACCATTAAAAATACTATCAATAACAATTTTTAGAATTTCATGAAAATATCTATATTTTTCTATAAAATTATTCATATTTTTTTATAAAAATATGTCAAAATTTGATTGAGTTGATTCTGCGAAATAAAGGGAAGATCGGATCTACACACTTTTATTTTCAAAAAGTATATTACAAAAGTAACCAAAATTCATGTCAGTTAAATTGTAAATTGAGAGAAAGTCAGACAGTCGGTACACACAACCAGACCACTTGCTTGTTTTCTTTCCATTTACATTTGAATTGAAAATCTTGATACATGTCAATTTCCAAATAATAGTTATGTATACTATTACTATATTATTATACTCCCGTACCGTCCCACGTGAATGAAAATTTTTAGTCAAATTGATGTAACTTTGATCAATAATTTAAATAAAAAATAGTGATTCTAATAAAAATTTAATTTTTTTATTATAACACAATTAATAATATTTTCAATAATGATTTTTAAATTAATAGTTAAAATTATTGCAATTTGACTAAAAGTCTCGTGATGGAGGAGGGAGTATGTATTGAAATAGAAACCGTCAATCTACAGCCGTAGGATCAAACAAATTGAAAAGAAATCCAATGCTTGAAAATAAAAAATGTTAAAACTGATGTTGGAGGTGAGAATCAATCATGACCACTCTTTGTCTTTTTTGAAACACAATCCCAGATGACAAAGTGGGTAAGATTATTCGGAACAGAAGTAGAGGGAGTATTGCGTTAAATTAAGGTCAAAATATGCATTTTGGCTAACGAAAGTTAGTCATGAAACTAACTCCGGGTAATATGTTATGTGAAATGATCAAATTGTCCCTTAAAAAAAGATGTTCATGATATATGACTTGGAAATATAACATCATGTTTTTTTTTTTTTTGCAACAGATTATAAAAACAAATACTCAATTCGTCTCGAAAAATTTAGATCACTTTGACTTTAATAGTCAATTCAATCGAATTTTGACCGTAATTTTATGAAAATTTAGATATTTTTATGCAATTATAAAAATTGTTATTGTTTTACCATTAAAAATACTATCAATAACAATTTTTAGAATTTCATGAAAATATCTATATTTTTCTATAAAATTATTCATATTTTTTTTAAAAAATATGTCAAAAATTGATTGAGTTGATTCTGCGAAATAAAGGAAACGATCAGATCTACACACTTTTATTTTTAAAAAGTATATTACAAAAGTAACCAAAATTCATGTCAGTTAAATTGTAAATTGAGAGAAAGTCAGACGGTCGAATGCCAGACCACTTGCTTGTTTTCTTTCCATTTACATTTGAATTGAAAATTTTGGTACATGTCAATTTTCAAATAATAGTTATGTATACTATTACTACATTATTATACTCCCGTACCGTCCCACGTGAATGAAAATTTTTAGTCAAATTGATGTAACTTTAATCAATAATTTAAATAAAAAATAGTGATTCTAATAAAAATTTAATTTTTTTTATTATAACACAATTAATAATATTTTCAATAATAATTTTTAAATTAATAGTTAAAATTATTGCAATTTGACTAAAAGTCTCGTGATGGAGGAGGGAGTACCGAGTATGTATTGAAATAGAAACCGCCAATCTACAGCCGTAGGATCAAACAAATTGAAAAGAAATCCAATGCTTGAAAATAAAAAATGTTAAAACTGATATTGGAGGTGAGAATCAATCCTGACCACTCTTTGTCTTTTCTGAAACACAATCCTAGCCCCTCATTGTGTGACGGTTATTCTTGACCTCTATTGTATTATAGATAATATTTTCAATAATGATTTTTAAATTAATAGTTAAAATTATTGCAATTTTGACTAAAAGTCTCGTGTTGGAGGGAGTATGTATTGAAATAGAAACCGCCAATCTACAGCCGTAGGATCAAACAAATTGAAAAGAAATCCAACAATTGAAAATAAAAAAAGTTAAAACTGATGTTGGAGGTGAGAATCAATCCTGATCACTCTTTGTCTTTTTTGAAATTAAATCATGGCCACTCTTTGTGTGGTGGTTATTCTTGACCTCTATTGTATTATAGATAATATTTTCAATAATGATTTTTAAATTAATAGTTAAAATTATTGCAATTTTGACTAAAAGTCTCGTGTTGGAGGGAGTATGTATTGAAATAGAAACCGCCAATCTACAGCCGTAGGATCAAACAAATTGAAAAGAAATCCAACAATTGAAAATAAAAAAAGTTAAAACTGATGTTGGAGGTGAGAATCAATCCTGGCCATTCTTTGTCTTTTTTGAAATTAAATCATGGCCACTTTTTGTGTGGTGATTATTCTCCACCCCTATTGTAATATAGATGAACAATATTTCATACATTTATATCCTTATAATATTCATATATTTACAAAGATATTACTAGTGGCACATTATAATTAAATTTACATTTGAAAGTAAAAGTTACATGTTTTAACTTTTATATTCTCTCCTCTAAAAAAAATCTTCTACCCACTTTCAAATCTTTATTCATTTTTCTTTAAGAAACGTGCATTTATATCATGGCTCACTTGAAATGGGACGGAGGGAGTAAGTGTTTTGGGTATAAAAAGTACTACCTCCCTCCGTCCCACTCACTTCAACTTCAAGAGTCCTACTTACTCTTTTGGTTCGTTTCAGACTAAGAATTTCATTTCATAAATGACAAATTTTGAACAGTGTTTCGGACATACTCCCCCCGTCTCTGTCGAGTGGATACTTATTTCCTTTTTGGTCCGTCCCAGTCCAATGAAGACTTCCCAAAATAGAAGGGAATCTTTACTATTTTCCCACTCATTCTCTCTCCTATTTTACTTTTACACTTACAACACCAATCAAATCACTATTCCTCTCACTCATTCTCTCTCATATTTAATTTTTCATACTCACAACATTTCCTTTCATTTTTTATCTCTCTTACTTTTCCTTAATCTGTGTGCCTAAATTTTTGGTATTCACTCGGCTGGGACGGAGGGAATATATACCTTTATAATGTAAATATATTTAAAAAAAAATCATTCATTATACCCTTATAATGTTAAGATATTTACAAAAAAAAACAATCAAAAAGAGGTTTTATCATAAATGTTTTAACTGTTATATTCTCTCTCCTTTAATCTTCTACCCACTTGCAATTCATTATTCATTTTTTAAAAAAATTCTTAAGAAACCTGAAACATTATCCTAGGACCCTTAAAGTGAAATGGAGGAAGTAAAATAAAAAAAAAAAGTGACGTAGAAAGTTTTTGTTGTTAGTATTGTTGGGATGTGGAGTCAAAACCATGGATAAAGGAATTTGAACCGCGATCGGAGGAGTTGGTGAGATCAAGGAGGAAAATTGTCGGAGGGGCGACTGTTGTGTTGGGGGACCGCCCATGGTGGTGGTGGGCGACCGCCCACATGAACAGTAGGTTGGCTCGGAGTTTTTTCCATCTTGGGCGACCGCCCATGGGCTGGTGGGCAACCGCCCACGTGTCGGGGAGGATTTTCTGCAGCAGATTTTGTTTCCTACTTTGATCAGATCTCCTCTTGCATTGGTGATTCCTTTTGATAGTAATATTAGGATATAATTGAAAAGAAAGAAGATTACTTTCTTGTGTAGGAATTCGAGTATTACTAGGATTTGATTTATTGTTCCCTATAAATACATGTGATAGCCTAGAAACAAATTGTAACATCTGAAAATATTAGAGAGAATATTTTGGCTTGGTAGCGCCCCCGGACGTAGTTGTTGTTGCAACGAACCGGGTTAACAATTCTTGTGTATTCCTTTGTGTGTGATTTACTTTTCGTGTGTGTTGCTCTTATTATTACTCCAAGCTTGGGCCGTTCCGCTGCGTGAATTCCACAGCTTGGCTCCGTATCGGAGGCTTTTGGTTTTGTCGAATCATTGCTTGGCTTATCTTTTGCCATGAATTTATTGGGAGCTTTGGAGGATGGTAATAAGGTGTTGATCGAAAAGTTTGATGGGACGGATTTCAATTTTTGGAAGACACAAATCGAGGATGTTCTGTGGAACAAGGATTTGTATCTACCATTAAAAGAAAAGCCGGCGGACATAGAGGAAGCAAAATTCGAAATCTTGGATCGGAAAAGCGTTAGGGCTTGTTAGGGGCAAACGTTGACCGAGGATGTGGAGAAGAATGTTTTGGAGCGAAGACTACCATGGAGATATTACGAGATGTTGGCGAGCATGTACGAGGCACCATCGGCGGCGAATAAAGCTCATCTAATGAGGAAGGCTGGTTGAGCATAAGGATGGTGGAAGGCATGTCGGCAACAAAGCATATAAGTGAATTCAAATCTCACGTGACCCAACTATCTTCCGTGGTACATTACTCTTGATGACGAGGTACTAGCGTTGATATTACTTTCTTCTTTGGGAAAGTTGGGATACGGCTGCGATAGCGGTTAACGTTTCAACGGGAAAAGTGAAGTTGAAGTTTTCGGATGTCGTTGATGTGATTCTTGGCGAAGAAATTCGTAGAAAGAGCAAGGGGAGGGACATCGGGGCTAGCACTAAATGTCGGTGAAAAGAGTAAGAGTGACAAGAAGGTGATTACTTGCTATGATTGTGGGAGAAGGGGCACTTTAAGAGAAGTTGTACGAAGCGGTCGGGCGGCGGGCGAAGGAATTGAATGTTGGCCGAGGAGATAGCGGATGCATTAATCTTGGGTGGGAGCAGCTTGATTCAGCCAGTTCGTGGGTTTTGGATTCGGGCTCGACGTTTCATTCATGCACCGGTGCGAAAGAATGGAGCAAGATGCGTTAGGTGATTTTGGGGTTGTTCGTTTGGGAAACAATAATCTGTCAAGGTTATTGGAAAAGGGGTTGTTCGAATTGGCAGCAACGGATGGAACTGTTTTGCGGCTAAGTGATGTACGACATGTTCGGATTTGAAGAGGAACTTAATTTCCATAAGGCAACTTGATAAGGAGGGTTGTGTGGTGACCTTCGGTTGTGGGACATGGAAAGGTAAACCGCGGAGCTAGCTGGTGGCTCGTGGCGGCGTGGAAAATATGTTGTATACCACATGCGGCATGAGTCGTTGGGGGAAACTTGAAGGCGCGTCCCAATGATGAATGGTGTGAGGTGGCCGAGATCGCCGTGGTGGGAGAAATTTCACTAAACGGTATGTTGGTAGAAAATTGGATAATGAAGTCGGCCGACGCGGAGCCAATTTGGCCACGTGGGAGCGAGATCTAGAACGGTGATGCGATGGGTTGCAAAGAACACACAAAGGTTCCAAGCTTGTGATTGTGTGGGGCACGTGGATTCGCGGCTTCGGGATCGATAGTTAGCAGCAAGTGAGCGGGGATGTGCGGGAAGGATCATTCGGAATGAAGACTAGGAGCGTGGTAGAACCGACCGGTTATGTTGAAGCGTAGCTCGGCTTCCAACTCACTTGGATAACTAGGCAAGAGGCCGGCGCTACCAGCACTAGGCGGCTTGAAATTTGTTTCAAGAGAGGTATCATGGATGGTTTGTCTCCAGGTGGGAGATTGTTGGGATGTGGAGTCAAAATCATGGATAAAGGAATTTGAACCGCGGTCGGAGGAGTTGGTGAGATCAAGGAGGAAAATCGTTGGAGGGGCGACTGTTGTGCTGGGCGACCGCCCATGGTGGTGGTGGGCGACCGCCCACATGGACAGTAGGTTGGCTCGGAGTTTTTTCCATCTTGGGCGACCTCCCATGGGCTGGTGGGCGACCGCCCACGTGTCGGGGATGATTTTCTGCAGCAGATTTTGTTTCCTACTTTGATCAGATCTCCTCTTGCATTGGTGATTCCTTTTGATAGTAATATTAGGATATAATTGAAAAGAAAGAAGATTACTTTCTTGAGTAGGAATTCGAGTATTACTAGGATTTGATTTATTGTTCCCTATAAATACATGTGATAGCCTAGAAACAAATTGTAACATCTGAAAATATTAAAGATAATATTTTGGTTTGGTAGCGTCCCCGGACGTAGTTGTTGTTGCAACGAACCGGGTTAACAATTCTTGTGTGTTTCTTTGTGTGTGATTTACTTTTCGTGTGTTGCTCTTATTATTACTTTAAGTTTGAACCGTTCCGCTGCGTGAATTCACAACAAGTATGTCAAGTAAATCTTATTGTCCGTTGATAATTCTCTTATACTATATTGAAACGTGAAAAGAAATAGTCGATTTTATAATAAAATAGAGAAATTATGACATGATCACAAACAAAATTATTTTTTTACTATCTTTGCTCTGAAATATGAATATTAACAAAAAAAAATCTTTTCAATTAAAAACTTTTCAAATTTATATTTCAACAAGAATACATTTGAAAGGTTTTTGAGAATCCTTCTATCTCTTCGATACATCATTATAAATACTGCCATCAACAAATTTTAGATTTTCATTCGAATAATTAAATCAACATAAAATTATTGCTCAAACTATTTTCACATTAACGATCAAAAAAAAAATAAGAAGATCATTTCGGGACGGAGAGAGTATTTAGTGTGAGTTTGGGAGTGTTTTTTTGCGGCTTATAATCACTTTTTTATAATCACTTTTGAAGCTTAAAATCACTTTTAATATTATTTGGATAACAATAGTGATTATGATTTTAAGCTGTTAAAATACAAAAAATTGTGTTTTCGTAGAAGCAGTCATGACCCAGCTTTTGCTAAATGTGATTCTTAGAACTTGTTATTTGTGTTGTTTTTCCAATAATAACCTCTATCTCTTTTGTGCATTTATTATATCGAGATACATATCATAAAGATTATTTTTGGTATTTATATTTCATAATCAGTTTTGAACATATACTATCCAAACATACTTATAAATTTTAATATTTATTACAAATAATCGATTTTTCTAAAATCACTTTTGAAAAATCACTTTCAAGGAATCATAAGCAATGTCAAACTCACCCTCCGTGCTTTATTCATTCTCAAGTGAATGTCCAAAAAATAATCAAATTACTCTTAATTGAGAGTAAATTCAAAAAAAAATTGAATTTCTATTTTGAGATGAAGAGAAATTCAATTTTTTAATTTACTCTCAATTAAGAGTAATTTGATTATTTTTTGGACATTCACTTGAGAATGAATAAAGCACGGAGGGTGAGTTTGACATTGCTTATGATTCCTTGAAAGTGATTTTTCAAAAGTGATTTTAGAAAAATCGATTATTTGTAATAAATATTAAAATTTATAAGTATGTTTGGATAGTATATGTTCAAAACTGATTATGAAATATAAGTACAAGAAATAATCTTTATGATATGTATCTCGATATAATAAATCATGAAAAGAGATGAGGTTATTATTGGAAAAACAACACAAATAACAGTTCTAAGAATCACATTTTTAACCAAAAGGCTGGTCGTGACAACTACGAAAACACAATTTTTTGTATTTTAACGACTTAAAATCATAATCACTATTATTATCCAAATAATATTAAAGTGATTTTAAGGCGAAGTGATTATAAAGGAAATTATAAGCATAAAAAAAACACTCCCCAAACTCACACTAAATATCTCTCTAGTCCCGAAATGATCTTCTTATTTTTTTTTTGATCGTTAATGTGAAAATAGTTTGAGCAATAATTTTATGTTGATTTAATTATTCGAATGAAAATCTAAAATTTGTTGATGGCAGTATTTATAATGATGTATCGAAGAGATAGAAGGATTCTCAAAAACCTTTCAAATGTATTCTTGTTGAAATATAAATTTGAAAAGTTTTTAATTGAAAAGATTTTTTGTTAATATTCATATTCAGAGCAAAATATTAAAAACTAATTTTGTTTGTGATCATGTATTATATTTTTATTATAAAAATCGACATTTCTTTTCGTTTCAGCATAATCTCAGAGGTATCAGCGGACAATAAGGTATTTAGCGGCATGCTGTTATTAATTAGCGAACATTTAACAGTAATAATAAGAGCAACTTTGCAATGAAATACACGCAAAGAAAGCATACGGGTATTAACACGTTGGTCAACAACAAATAGAGGATATTATCTTTAATATTTACGGATATTTAATTTGTTTCTAGGCTATCACATGTATTTATAGGGAACAATAAATCAGAACAATAATGCTCGAATTCTACTCAGAAAGTAATCTTCTTTCAATACAATATTACTATCAAGGAATCACTTGTCTGAAGGAAGAATACGATAGTAGAGAGCAAAATCTGGCTATGAAATCATCCACAGAGCTGCGTCGAGCGATAAGCAATACCCGTGGTAAGCCCGAATGAAGCTTTCGACGACCTCTTTGTCATTGATGCGCACTTCCAGCGTGGTAGTCGCCGGCACCGACCTTGTCTCGCGACTCCTCGCGACGGCGATTCCATCGCGTTTTGACTCCACGTAATCTCCCGCACAGACAACCATCCATGATACTCTCTTGAAACAAATTTCGATGGCGTAAACGGTAGCGTCTATCTGGTTATCGGTGACTGCGCTTCAATAGGTTCGATGCTCTGATCTTCATTGAAATGATCTGCCGCCGCTCACCTTGTATCGTTGTGGCCCAGCGATCCGTGCCACGGCAATCGTAACCAACTATTGGTGCTGACCGATACATCACCGGTCTGGAATCAGCCGATGTTGTGGGTGGCTTTCGGCGCGTACATGTCTCATTTTCTACCCGACATAGATTGGTGAGAGCTCTCCACAATGCGATCTCGGCCACCATATTAAATAGATTGAGGATGTGGCCTCAGTTTCCCCGCGTGTTGCGTGTGTTGCTGGCTGGCATTTCACGCGCATACCACCCAGCTTAACTCCGCCAGTTTATAATCTTACAACCGAAGGTCACCGCCTTGACCACTCATATCGAGACCGCCCTTTATGAAGTGGATGCACTCTGTCGATGTAAACCGTCAGCGGCTAACATTGCACCGACAACGCCCGGCGGTTGTTTCTAGCGAGCTGTTTAATCACGGTGCTCCATTCTTGCAACATTGGTATGAATGAAAGCGTCGGCGATCCCAAACTCAGCGAATATTTGCTCCCTTAGCGATGGCATCGTATCGGCGACCGATTCGCTAAGCTACTGCTGACTTTGCGCTTCGGCTAATAGCAAGAATAGCGCTCACACACAATCATAGCAATCACTGCTTCTTCAATAAACTCGCCTTTCTTTTCGCGAGCATTCAGTGCAGCGATGTCCTCCTGCTCTCACGGGCTAACGCCCAGCATCGCATCAGCGGCTGTCGAAAACACTCGACTTCGCTGGTGAAGCGTTGCTGGAATAAATACTGGAAGAAATGACAATGTATTGAATACCACAGATAAATCGAAGTAACGACCGCGGAAATATTGAATGTGTAGATTTGGTGTTTCATATGCTTTTTGTTAACGTCACTCCGCAATATCGCCGCTGTTGACGACTCTAGATTGAATGACATTAAGCGGCGGAAGTGATGCTACCGTGCGTACCATCTGGCTGGCGTGGTGTATCTCCCGTCGCTGGTCAGCGTTGCTAGCAACAGCATTTCCCGATGCGGCGGAACTAGAGCCTGCTTTTTCGTGCGCAATGAGCCGAATGCAATCTTTGTTCCGCGAGGCATCCTGCATTTGTGATATTTCCAAAAGAATTAATCGTCAGAAAGCTTCGATCAACACCTTATTACCGTCACTCAACTCCCGATAAGTAAATGTATGTAACGTGTTCGGCGAACCAAGCTACGATGCGATTGTTATTGGTACTAGCGGCGGCGGCCAACTGGAGTATAATAGGCGACGCATGCGAAAGTAAATCACACCGCAAATGCACAAGTGCCAACGTTGGGTTGCAACAACGATAAATCAAACTATACATATTTGAATGTTGTTTCTGAGCTATCACATGTATTTAGGGAGCGATAAATCTAGTACAAATTTTTACCGTAATCTTCTTTTCGCACCAGTGCCTGTCTAATATTACTATCGGAATCGCCCGATCGCGAAGGCGTTGTCAATGAAGCAAAATACTATTTATCCTCCCAAATACGTCGGCAATGGCTTGACTATGAGCGGGAAAAACTCAGAGCCAACCATCTGTTGATGATCATTACCACTGACTGCAACGATGCCCTCGACTCTACGATCTACGATCGCCGGATGGTACAACTAAAGCATCAATACTAACAACGAAACTCTCGTCTTTTTTGCACCCACTTTCCTCCGACTATGTCTAAGAGATGTATTCAGTTCTAAAAATGCAAAAGCAGATATTAGTACGAAGTAGTGAAGACAAAGAATATAACAGTTAAAGCATTTATGATAAAACTCTTTTGATGTTTTTGTAAATATCTTAATATGAGGCATGTGAATGATTTTTAAATATATTTACATTATAGGCTATATATTTATGGTCGGCAGTAATATAAGCAGGCATAATTAAGGAAAAATAAGAAGATAAGAAAATATTATTATGAAAAGATAAATATGAAGGTGAAGATGTATTTGATTGATGTGTTGCTAGTGTAAAAGCAAACAGGAAATGAATGAGAAAAACTAGTAAAGACAAAAATACATTTGAAGTCTTCATTGGGCTTTGAAGACGATAACATCATATCGCTTCGGCTAAGCTGCTGTTAAGCTTGTCGTTACTGAAAATGAAATTCAGCGAGCGAAAAGTAGTGGTGTGAGAAATTAATTGCTGCTGCAAAACACTTACTCCACCAGATCGGCCGTGATACAAATACGCGTTTGCAAAAATGAATAAGGTTGAGAATTAATTGAAGCTTGCAGAGGAGGAAAGTATAAAGTAGAACATCTTCTTTACTTTGATGTTTCAATTTAGTAGCAATATATTGCATATTAATATTTTCTATCTTTAATATATGAATATTATAAGAGATATAAATATTTATGTATTCATCTCTGTAATAGAGTGAATATCTGCATAAAAATGGCCATATTAATTTCAAGAACTACCGCCTCAATCGATTTTAACTTTTGAGTATTGGTTTATAGGCTATGACAGTTTCATTTTCAATACATATACGCCGACGCGGAAAGCGACAAAGAAGTACAATATTTTAACTATTAATTTAAAAATCATTATTGAAAATATTATCTATAATACGATAAGAGGAAGTCATTCTTCCAGCGCATATAAGTAACGTATTGAGCTGAAAAGGCAATGAAAATGTCAGTTGATGCAATGTCGGTTACAGCTTCCAGTATTTGGTTCTTTTTCAGTTTGTTTGATCTGCGGTACAGCTGAACCTCATTTCAGCCATACCATTCAAAATTACAACTATTGACCAAAAATCATTAGTAATATTATCTATAATAATAGAGAGGTCAAATAACTAAATCTGATGGTGTGTTCGAAAAAAATGAGGCGATAAATTGATCTACCTCAACTCTCGGTACAACGACACAACCTGTATTAATTCTTTATTCATTGATCTGCGACAATTCAGTTCTTGCTCCATATGTTTATATCACTCCATCCGCAGCTTTTTAGTCAAATTGCGATAATTTTAACTATTAATTTAAAAATTATTAGCGAAAAATATTATTAATTGTGTTATAATAAAAAAATTAAATTTTTATTAAGAATCACTATTTTTATTTAAATTGTTGATCAAAGGTACATCGAACTGACCAAAGTACAAATTCACGCGTGACAGTACAGCAGTATAATAATGTAGTAATAGTATACATAACTAGTATTTGGAAATTGGCGTATACCAAAAATTTTCAGTTCAATAGCCAAATGGAAAGAAAGCAAGTGGTCAGTGTGTACCATCCGACTTTCTCTCATGTTACAGGCTAGCGGCATGCCAGGTTTTGATTGCGCAGCCTATACTTTTTAAAAAATAAAGTGTGTAGATCCGATCGCTTCCTTCCTTGAATCAGCTCAATCAATTTTTAACATATTTTTACAAAAAAATATGAGTCATTTTATAGAAAAATATAGATATTTTTCATGAAATTCTAAAAATTGTTATTGATAGTATTTTTAATGGTAAAACAATAACAGATTTTATAATTGCATAAAATATCTAGAGAAATTTTCATGAAATTACACGGTCAAAAAGTCGATTGAATTGACTATTAAAGTCAAGAGTGATCCTAAATTTTTCGAGACGGAGGGTACCATTTGTTTTTAAAAAAAAAAAAGCATGATGTTATATTTTCAAGTCATATGAACGCACATCTTTTTTAAGGGACAATTTGATCATTTCAGTAACATGCCCAGGAGTTAGCTTTCATGACTAACTTTAGATTAGCCAAATGCATATTACAGACATAATTAGCAGCAGCCTCCACTCTAACTACGTTAAGAACTCAATCTTACCACACTGAGTTGTCATCGGATTGTGTTTCAAAAAGGCAAAGAGTGATTGTGATTGATGCCCACTCCCGGCATCGATTTTAACATTTTTGATTTTCACTGGCATTGAATTTCTTTCGAATTTGTTTGATCCTACGAGTTTGTAGATTGGCGGTTTCTAGCTCAGTACATACTCCTCCATCACGAGACTTTTTAGTCAAATTGCAATAATTTTAACTATTAATTTAAAAATCATTATTGAAAAATATTATTAAGTGTGTTATATTAAAAAATTAGATTTATTAGAATCACTATTTTTATTTAAATTATTGATCAAAGTTACATCGACTGACTAAAAGTACACACAAATTATAGACTGATAACGAAGTATAATAATATAGTAATAGTATACATGCTATTGACTGGAAAGTGACGTGTACCAAAATTTTCAATTCAGATGTGAAATGGAAAGAAAAGCAGTAAGTGATGTTGTAATGTACCGGCGATACGACTTTCTCTCGGTACAATTTAAGCTTGACATGAGCTGATTTACTTTTGTAATATGCTGCACGAAAATAAAGATAATAATAGATCCGATCGCTGCCTTTATTTCAGAGCGAATCAAACTCCAAATCAAATTTTGACATATTTTTATAAAAAAAATATGAATGAATTATATAGGAAAAATATAGATATTTTCATGAAATTCTAAAAATTGTTATTGATAGTATTTCTAATGGTGAAACAATAACAATTTTCATATAATTGCATAAAAATATCTAAATTTTCATAAAATTACGGTCAAATTCGATTGAGTTGACAAATAAGATCAATCGAGACGGGTGAGTATTTGTTTTTATAATTGAGTTGACAATTAAAGTCAAAAGTGATCTAATTTTTTCGGAGACGGAGGGAGTATTTGTTTAATAACATAATTTGTTGGCAAATACAAAAAAAATATGTATGTTATATTTTCGAAGTCATATATCATACATCTTTTTTACAGGAACAATTTGATCATTTCACATAACATATTTTTACCGGAGTTAGTTTCATAGACTAACTTAAGATAGCCAAAATGCATATTTTGGACCTTAATTTAACGCAATACTCCCTCTACTTCTATTCTGAATAATCTTACACACTTTGTCATCTAGAGCGTCTTATTGATAAGTCTCATTTTCTATGAACTAAAGTATATAATATTTATTTATTAATGGGACTCACTTTTAATGCTTATAACGACTATCGTCTTACTATTTTATATCTCATTTTCTCTCTCATTACCACATCCCGACACCTCGGTTCATAACCGCCTATTGACAGACAAATAGGCTGTTGAGATCGATCCATAACCGCTACGATCCAAAGGCTGTCATTTGATAATTTATTTTCTTTTTCAAGTCTAACCGTAAGATTAATTATCAATGCTTTAATCCAATGACTCTCATTAAGCGGTTTCTAAAATTATCCTGGAATCTATCAATCACAATCTCTCTCTATTCTTCGTGATATCGGTATACTTTTAGGCTGTTTCATATTAAATATGATAAGATTTAATATAATTATTAATAAAATTCTAAAATATTGTGTTTATCAATCTCTCTCTATTTTCGTGATATTAGTATACTTCACTGTTTCATATTAAATATGATCAGAACTAATTTTTATAAAAATTAAAATATTGTTGTATTAATAATAATAATTTAAATTTTATTAATAAATAAATTTTAGTAACTTTTTTGTTAAATTTCGATTAAATTAACTAAAAAAATAAAGTTAAGAGATTCATAATAGGATGGATAACTAACTAAGCTAACTAACTAACTAACTAACTAACTAACTAACTAAATGAGCGGGACTAATATCGTATAACATGACACATTTTATATATAGCCCTACACATATATCCATAAGCCCGATACGATCCTAGTGGCTATTATTAATCGATTTTTAACTTTTTTTTATTTTTCACGAGTCGTTGGATTTCTTTTCAATTTGTTTGATCACTACTCGTACCACAGGTAAAAGTAGATGTGGCGGTTTCTATTTTAATACATACTCCCTCCATCTTCAAATTGCAATAATTTTAACTATTAATTTAAATAGAAAATAATAATTCTTATAAATATCTAAAAATTATTATTGAAAATATTTATGGCTATTTGTGGTTATAATAAAAAAATTAAATTTTTATTTGCAAATCACTATTATTTTTTATTTAAATTATTGATCAAAGTTACATCAATTTGACTAATAATTTTCAATTTCACGTGAGCACGGAACGTGAGTATAATAATATAGTAATAGTATACGTAACTATTATTTTGAAATTGGCGTGTCTACGGAGATTTTCAATTCAAATGTAAATGGATAGATATGATCGCTCCCTTTATTTCACATAATCAACTCAATCAAATTTTGAGATATTTTTATAAAAAAAAAAATATGAATAATTTTATAGAAAAATATAGATATTTCCATGAAATTAAAAAAAATTGTTATTGATAGTATTACTAATGGTAAAACAATAACAATTTTTATAATTTACGTAGAAATATCTAAATTTTTATAAAATTAGGATCAAAGTTCGATTGAGTTAACCATTAAAAAGTCAAAGTGATCTAATGGTGAAATAATCACCTCTTTCGGCCAACGACCCTCTATCCAGTCACTCTCCCGTCTCCCTCTCTTCTAAGGCAAACAATTTCACCGACGGCTATTATAGCATGCTGAGTGAAAGATCATAGCAATGAGATTCGCGATTTTACGTAATGATTTATCGAATTCGCCGAGCAAATCCTAAAGCTATCTTTTTAACTAGCATCAGAGTCGAAATTGGAATCCGTAGACAGTTAGGGTATGAAACCATGTTTTTCTAGGAATTGAAAGACTTTAATTTTTCGATCTCATCGGGTGCCCTTTTTCAATGTCTATTTTTTATTTTTGATTTTATTCTTAAGTTTATTTGCACGATTGGGCTTCAATTTTGAGTTCATTCTCATGTTTATTTGCATGAGTGGGCATCATTTCCTATTCAGTATCGTTTTTATGTTACATATTTAATCTTTCTTTATTCATGCATTTTTATTTGAATTGGTGGTTTCTTTAAAATCATTATATGAGAACTATTTAATTCATGTGTGTCTCTATGTTTTGCCAAATCGTGTAATTTGCTCAGGTTAAAACTAAATTAAGTTGATTTGATTGCTTCTATTTGTTTTTCTACTCATAACTAGGTTTATAAAATTGCGTGACTTCAGATCCTTAGCCCCGTTGCTGCACAATCTAGCAAATATTTAACCTTCATCGGACCTCCTGGATGTATCATATTGATAGTATATCTTTGAATGGAAAAATCCTCATGGGAGGATGTAAAGTTTATGTGTCATTGTTGTAAAATAATAAAAAAAAAGAACAAGAGGGAAACATAACCAAGAACACAACAACTTAGAGAGTCAAGAACAAAGGTAAATCCCTCTAGACATATCTATACAAAAAAACTACAGATACACGAACAAACAAACTTGATAAAAAGAGAATACTACACATCCATTGCAGTCGTTTTTAGGTTAAAAATGAATAGAAGAGTGAGTGAATGAAGTTTACATAATAAAGTGTAGGGTTGGGTGGGTTACAAAGTAATAGTTGGAGTGAGGGTTTTGAATGGAAGAGGGAAGGGATTGGGAAGTGGTTGATGAAACAGCTTGACGAGGGCACTAATTTGGTTCTTCTTCAACTTTGAAAACTTTTGTAAGTATAATCAAATTTAGAGCACAACATTTACATAATGTTATGATATTAGCTAATAAGAGTTTTCTTTTCAGTCATGGGACACCAACTCAATCTCTTTGACGACCGGATGTGATCTTTTCATGCACTATGTAACACATACTTCATCTTTAGAACGAGGACTTTGATTCACCAAGTCAGACTTTCTTGAAAATTGCCGAGAAGTTTGGGGAGATATCTTATAAGGTGAGCTTGCTATTGTTATTCAGAAATATTTGCATTTTTTTTCCATGTTTGTACTTAGCATTGTTATTGCAGGCACTCAAAATAATTGCAGCTTGATCAAGATTTTATTTTCGATAGTGTACTATTTTAGTGCATAGTTTCTCTATAGTAGTCTTGAAAATTTGAAAAACTGCAACTCAAAGGATAGTGAGCGGATTTGAGGTTACAATAAAGAGGGTGAGGTGAGAGGGGCTGAGGGGAAAGAGGAAAGTAGGCGGGTTTGGGATTATGTAATTTTGATAGTTATATTGAAATCATACTTTTTTTTAGAATTTTCTTTTTTGTTTATAATAATAAGATTGTATTTTGTCAATCTTATTTTGGCGATATTGTGGAAGGTGATTTTACTTTCTATTTTTTCTTTCGGTGTCAAATATCTAAGAGACAAATTTATTATGAAATTTTTTAATTGGAATCATGAACTATTATGTATGTAAGAGTTCATCAATATTGTTGTTCTTGCAATCAAATAGAAATTTTAAGTGTTTAGTAGATTTGCCCTTTTTTTGTTGTTTGATTATTTACAGTGTGATGATAGATGCTAGATATACTGTATTTTTAGGATCCTGATCTCAACCACATTTTATTTATGTCGTACTGTCACCGTGCCATCGGCACGGGTAGAGGAGTACTAGCCTAATATACAATATAGAGCAGTCCCATAACCGCCTATTGACTAGGGATAAAGAGTGGTCAAGATTTGCCCATAATTACCTAATCCAACGGTCTTCATTGAATGGTTTCTTTTCTCCTTTATTTTTAACCATTAGATTCGTTTTCACTGTTAAGATCCTACAGCTAATATTAGGCGATTTCTAAAATCCTATTGACAAGAGACAAAAAGCGGCAAGGATTAATCAAATCCAACAGTCAGAAATTGTCATAAAATAAATATAAAATTAATTAATTTAAAAAAAAAGAGTGTGTAGAAAAATAAATATAAAATTAACTGACATGGATTTTGGTTACTTTTGTAATATACTTTTTAAAAATAAAAGTGTATGAATTTTTGTTACTTTTGTAATATACTTTTTAAAAATAAAAGTGTGTAGATCCGATCGCTCCCTTTATTTCGCAGAATCAACTCAATCAAATTTTGACATATTTTTATAAATATAAAATTAATTAATTTATTAAAAATAAAAGTGTGTAGAAAAATAAATATAAAATTAACTGGCATGGATTTTGGTTACTTTTGTAATATACTTTTTCAAAATAAAAGTGTGTAGATCCGACCGCTCTCTTTATTTCGCAGAATCAACTCAATCAAATTTTGACATATTTTTATAAATATAAAATTAATTATTTTTTAAAAAATAAAATTGTGTAGAAAAATAAATATAAAATTCACTGACATGTATTTTGGTTACTTTTGTAATATATGATTTTTTTATTAACTAAATCAAATTTTGACATATTTTTATAAATATAAAATTAATTAATTTTTAAAAAATAAAAGTGTGTAGAAAAATAAATATAAAATTAACTGACATGAATTTTGGTTACTTTTGTAATATACTTTTTAAAAATAAAAGTGTGTAGATCTGATCGCTCCTTTTATTTCGCAGAATTATAATTTTTTTTTTACTTAGTATTATATGGGTAGGCAAGGTTATTGAGAAGAGGGTACTGAGTTGGACTGAGAATTGCCAAAAAAGAGAAAAGTAAGTGGGGGACGAGAGGGGTTAACATGAATGAGGAAAGCGAGTGTTGACGGGTGTAACAGAATGAAGAAAGCTAAAAAATAACTTTCTATTGACTTCAGATAAAGAAGGGTTCAGATTAATCCATAACCGCCTTTATCTAATGACTATTATTAAACGATTTTATTTCTTTTTAATTTCAATCTTTGGATTATTTTTTAGTAACTCTAATCTAAGAGCTGACAGTTAGTGGTTTTCTTTATTCACTTCTTTTTTAATTTTTGGCAAAAACCATATTTTCATCACTGAAATATAACATTTTTCAAAATGTTATCACTGAACTATGTTTTTTCAAATGTTCTCACTTAACTTTTACATTTTTCAAAATTTTCTCACTCTGTTAACAAATTTGCTTAAAATTTAACAAAATACATTTTTGTTAGTTTTATATAATCTCCATCCCATAAAGTTTATAACATTTTTGAATCCTTTCAGAGCTTGAATCAAATATTAAGATTGTAGTTTAACAAAAAAAATTGCATTCTTTCACCGAGTTAATCAATTTAACTATTAAGTTTAAATCAAGCAAGACTTCGGGTGATGATATAAAACTTTAACCATACATTAAGGCAATCGACCTCTCCATCATCCCTATCGCAGAATACGTTATACACTTTTATAGGACCGACCAAATTCATACTGTCACCATGCCATTGACACGGGTAAGAGTACTAGTATATAATACAATAGAGGGAGCTTTTAACTTCCTCTTAGCTAGGGATAAGTGGTGGCTTAGATTAAAGATTGAAAAATTGATTCAAGGGTTGAGATTGATTGGCAGTTATTTTCTTTTCCCACTCTCACCTCACGGCAGTTGTTACCTAACCTCCCCTCTCCTCTCAGTCAAACAAACACTTACACACTAATCCGTCTCTCTCTCTCTCTTCAACACCCCTTTGTTACCAATTTGTTTCCATTTCTGCAATTCAATGGCTAAATCGAATTCGGCCTCTCCTAAAATCTCGCTGGAACCGGTAAATTGAAGTGAGAATCAGGGAAGATGGGCCAGATCCAGTACTCTGAGAAGTACTTCGATGACATTTACGAATACAGGTAACTTTGTCGATTTCACTGTTTTGTTCTTCCGGAATAGTTAATTTTTATTTTCTGTTTGGAAATTAATCTAGGGTTTGGTATTGATGGTTTCAGGCATGTCGTTCTTCCTACTGAAGTTGCGAAACTACTTCCTAATAATCGTTTGCTATCTGAAGTAAGTTGATTTTAGTTTCTAGGGTTTAATGATTTTGTTCATGTCTTCAAAAATTATGCTGCCTCTTTGTGCTTGGTAGTTCTGGTACTTAAATGTAAATTTCAATCTGAATTTATGATTGTTAACTGGTTTGATGATGAAATAGTTATGAACGATTGTGTTGATGATTATTTGTAGAATTCTTACATTAGGCTACACATAAACAGTGGAAGTGATTAACCATTTTCATATTTAAAATTTCCCTAAGTTGTTTATTTCCTGAGATTATGTTACTGATTGGTTTTTTTACCGTTTAATGACTGAGCCTATAAGTTATTTGGCCAATCAGTAATAAGATTTTATAAGCAAGGACATGTTCAATAGATATTGAACATCTTTGAAGTTTATGGCTCATTATTTGTTACGTGGCTGAATGAACAGATTTCTTTTCGGCAAGACTATAGACATTTTTCTCTATGTGGACCGGTTGGACGTATATAGGGTGGATGACTTAGATAAATAGATTATGAAAGCCATAACTGATAGTTTTGGTAAAGACAAAATGTGGGTCATTTGATAATCTTTGTTGCATTTTGTCGGATCTAATGACATTATTAGGCGATAAAGAATATTGGAGAAGAAGAAGATTGGGTGGCCATAGACTTGAAGTTGTGGTGTGTGGCCGTGGTTGGGGTGCGGCGGCTGTAAGGGGAACTGGGGTGAGGCGGAGTAGATGAAGGGGAAGAGAAGGGTTTCAAAATGGGGGGTGGGTGGGGTTGGGGTGGGGGGGTTAATGAAAGAGAATGAGAGAGAGAAAGGTTTGAAAAGTCAATGCATAATTAGAATTTTAGTGTAAATTGTGTGTGTTATTCGATAAATAAGGTAAAGAGATCATTTTAGTACTTTGTCTAATAGATTATTTTGTTGGGTGTTTTTGTTCTTTTAATTATTGAATTGGAGTTTAGGGCTTTAGTTGTTTCCTATAATTTGTTTGGATAATGAAGTCAATGATGTAATTGACTCTGAGAAATTTGAATGTGATATGGGTTCGGAAGAAATGGTGAAGGGAAATGGTAATCTGAGGGTTACTGATGGGGAAGCTGAAGATTTCCGTTTGCAGGATCCTGAATCAGTCCCCGTATATCTGTGTATTTTAAGTTGACAGTTTATTTACTCATGCAAGTTTATGAGATTCAATTGTTAAATTCTTTAAATTCATTTCAATTCTAAAATTAGTGAGGATCACAGTTCAGAATTAAATTGGGTGAAATATACGGATTCTAATTTTTGGGTTCTGTGGATTAGGGGAAGTTGAGCTGGTTCATTGTTTAGAGAAATTAACAGAAATTGGTCTATGAACGTGTGTTATGTGTTTTCTTAGATTGTAAAATCCATTCTAAAGGTTATTGTAATGTTTTATTCAACAATTAGAAAGGTTAGTTGCAGCTTGACATTCGTCGACCATTCTTCCTATTGAAATTAATTAGATTATTTTTGGGGATTTTAGTATTGTATATAAGAAGGGTTTATATTGTTCCATTTTTGGATTAGTAATCCTTTCTGTTATTGGCGGTTGATTATTGTTCTACACTTGCAATTTGGTATGGAGAAATATTTTTTCTGTATGCGGTCCGTGTTGTCATGCACCCTGATAGTACTAATCATTGGGACTAAGCAACCCTGTTCGGTAGTTCCAGTTAAAAGTTTCAACCATTCTAGGCATGAGGACACAAAGGTTATGTTTTGGCAACTCAATTGCAAGCCTTGGACTTGGGATGGAAAGAACAATTATTTCTATGTAATTTTGACTGTTGTTCCCATTCCAGTTCTAAGGCTTGAATGAAATTGAGTTGTCTGCCATAGAAAAAGTAATGTACTAAAGCTGCTGGCTAATACTGATGGAGGCCTTATAATTTTAAAAGGCTGAGAGATGAATGCAAACATATTGAGTTCCTCACTTTCTCACAAAATCTCACACAAGTCATCTAGGAGTGCTTGGAAGTCTCCAAAATAATATGCAGAAAGATTTCACTTACTTATGCCAATGAAGAGAAACTAATTTGGTAATCAGATATGCAAAGGAGCTGCAGGCATAGAAACTCGAGGCGACATTGCTAATACAACTACACTTGCTAATAATTTCTTTTAGAATTGGACATGGTTGTCCCTTCCTGACTTATGTATGAGGTTTAGATGGTAAGTCATATATTATACCTATTGTACTTGCATGGTAATTATCAATCAAGTTATATGGTTTTTGAAGATCCTTCCTTTGGTGGTTTAGGATAATAATAAGTTGAAAACTGTTTTTGGGTTTCGGTCCCTCTTTTGGGATGCCCTTTTCTCACCATTTTGTAGTCAAAGTTCCTAGATTGTCATAGATTTATCATTATAATTATAATGTAATTGAAATATTTGTATTTCTGGTGATATTCATAAAAATTTACCTTTTCATTATTACGTAAATATTTTTGTACGTCTGTTTATGGTGGTGGTGTAAAACTTTAACCATTCATTGAGGCAATCACTTATCTCTAATTTTTCAATCGCATAGTATGTCGTATATTTTTATAGGACCAATTGTTTTCATACTGTCACCGTTCCATTGACACAGGCTAAAGAGTACTAGTCTATAATACAATAGAGGAAGGGTTTACCCGCCTCTTAGCCCCCCATAAAGAGAGGCTGAGATTGATTCTTGGCAAATTGATCCAACGGCTGAAAATAATCCCTTCCTCCCTCAACCGTCTGTAACTTCCCATAACTGTCCACCTTCCCATTATTTAAACAATGTCCACCTTCCAATTATTTAAACAGTTCCTGTTTACAAAATTTATATAAAAACTCACTGATCTGGCGAAAGAGAGAGAGTCGGAGGTAGAGATGGAAGCCAGAACAGAGATAAGGAAAATGGGAATTGTGATAGGTAGGGTGGATTGAGAGTTTGCCGGTGTTATGAGTTCGTATTCATAAAAATTTACCTTTTCATTATTACGTAAATATTTTTGTACGTGTGTTTATGGTGGTGGTGTAAAACTTTAACCATTCATTGAGGCAATCACTTATCTCTAATTTTTCAATCGCATAGTATGTCGTATATTTTTATAGGACCAATTGTTTTCATACTGTCACCGTTCCATTGACACAGGCTAAAGAGTACTAGTCTATAATACAATAGAGGAAGGGTTTACCCGCCTCTTAGCCCCCCATAAAGAGAGGCTGAGATTGATTCTTGGCAAATTGATCCAACGGCTGAAAATAATCCCTTCCTCCCTCAACCGTCTGTAACTTCCCATAACTGTCCACCTTCCCATTATTTAAACAATGTCCACCTTCCAATTATTTAAACAGTTCCTGTTTACAAAATTTATATAAAAACTCACTGATCTGGCGAAAGAGAGAGAGTCGGAGGTAGAGATGGAAGCCAGAACAGAGATAAGGAAAATGGGAATTGTGATAGGTAGGGTGGATTGAGAGTTTGCCGGTGTTATGAGTTCGTCGGTGGGAAGGATGGACGGAGGTGATGGCAGAGAAAGTAGAGAGAGAAAGATGGGTTTGCCGGTAGGAGGGATTGTCGGAGGCAGAGAAAGTAGAGAGAGAAAGAGGAAGCTTACAGGCGACGGAGACATCCGGTATGGTGGGTTCGCCGGTGGGAGGGATTGTCAGATATGACTTTTTTCGGCATATATGGTCGGAGTTGGACGGAAACGGGGAGAGGGAGACGCCGGAGGAGGGAGAGTTGAGGGGGAGTGAATGAAGGGATGTCGGATGTGGGGAAGGGAGTAGGCGACAGGAAAAATGGGGGTAGAGAGAGAAAGTAGAAAGAGAGAGAGAGGGGACTGCAAATAAATGTTATGTGTAGGGTTTATTGGTTTATGTTAGGTTTGGGTTTGGGCTGGACTTTTGTTTTTGATTTTTGTTTTTACTTTTGTTGGGTCCAGTGAACATTTTGACATGATTTCTATATTATTTTTTAATTTCCAAACATCCTATTAATTTTAATATTCCGAACATAATTAATTTAACTAATAATTATAATGCAGTCCAATTAAAGAATAATACTATGGTTACAAAATAGTCACAACCCCGATAACAACCTGATCAAGTTTCTTTCGCAAGTAATTAAGTTTTAATATTTAAAATTATTTAAATGTATTTTTGATAATGCATTAATGGGCCGAGAAAGTGTTACTTCCAACCCAAAATGGATTTTCAAAAATAGTTAAATTTACTTTTGATAATCAAAAGAAAATTTAAAACAATTGTGTACATTTATTTTTTAAAACGGAAGAATATGCACTAAATATAACAAAACAATATATATACAACTATTTTTTTTAACTGAAAAAACGATTATAAATAAATGATCATGTTTTTATTGTGTTTTTTTTTATTATTTAGTATACTCCTTAAAAAAAAGTTTAGGGTTTATATATACTCTTTCTTGCACAAAAATTTGAAGTGGGTTTTTTTTCTTTTTTATTTATGTGTATTTCAATTTGATTTATATATTTTTCTCTTTTATTTTATTATGATCATTTATTTAAGGAGTGTATCTTAACATAATAATTTCTATTATATATAATTAAGTTTTTGAACGATTTTATAATCTTTAAAAAAAAAATTTAGAAAAAATGATTGTACCTTAGTCAATTAAAAAATCATTCGTCATGATTACTTACGTTTTTTTTCGAACCTTGGGTAAAAATAGAATAGGGGATGGGTTATTAATTATAATTATTATTAATTATTTATATGATAGCTATCTTAATCTTGAAACGGGAATATATTTTTTGAATTTCAAGTTGTTATTGTATACTTTGAATTTGGGGGTGTAATTTCTATTGTGATTACCATACCCTTCTTCTTGATTTTGCTACGAAAATTAGGATCAATTCAGGTACAATTTTTTTTTATTAACTGGATTCATCAATAGTGCGGAGGAGATAAAAGCAGAAATGTATATTGACTTTATTTTTGTTGGCTTTGAACATGTTATCTTTCACCATGTTATTGTTTACTTTATTTTTCTTTGTTTGTGAACATGTTCTCTTTTACTTGATATATATATATATATATATATATATCAATCCTTAAAATTCACCATCATTCTTTTCTATTAATTTCTTGCTTGATGCAAATCGTATTATCATTATTGATGGTTGTTTGATAATATTTTTCACCTTCTTCTCTTAAATTTTTTGTTTCGAACCTTGGATAAAAATAGGATGGGAGATGGGTTATGGATTATAATTATTATTTATTATTTATATGATTAATGGGTTGGGTTGTGTTACAAAAAAGAATAATGGTGAAATGGGGATTAAGAAAATGTTTTTTTGCTAACCCTAAATAGATAACGGTCCCGGACAATCGACTTCCTCATATGATTAATGGGTTGGGTTGGGTTACCAAAAAAATGGTATTGTGTTGGGTTGAAAATGGCGAAGAAGAGGAAAGTAAATGGGGTGGGGGATAGGAGGGGGGCAGGAAAGAAGAAAGTGAGTGCTGGTGGGGGTAACGCGATAAAGAAAATTTGAATTGTTGGATGTTCTTTCCCCTTTTATGCTGTCACCGTGCCATTGACACGGGTAGGGAGTACTAGTCTATAATACAATACACAAAGGTTTTAACCGCCTCTTATCTAGGGTATAAGTGGTGGCTGAGATTCATTCTTGAAAATCTAATTCAAGGGCTGAGATTGAATCTTGAAAAAAAAAAAACTTCCCTCTCATTACTCCCCTGCATCCAGTCATCCATAATTTATGCTGACAATTTCTTTTTCTCTCCGAGTTTCTTTTCTTTTCTTTTCTTTTCTTTTCTTTTCTTTCTTTCTTTTTTCTTTCTTCTTTCTTCTTTTTTCTTCTTTCTCCGATCACTTTTCTCACTCCTCCTGACACCTCTCCTTTTCTCTCTCTCACTTCCGTCCCCTCCCTCTCTCTCTTTCTCTTCATTTCTTTTCTATTTTTCATTCCTTTTCTTTTCTTTTTTTTTTATCTCTAATCACTTTCTCTCTCCATACCTAGCCTCCTACCAATATATATATCATCACATGGTGGGCGACGATGCAAAGAGTGAGGAGGCGAATGGAGGATCCAGAGTTTGGAGCGACATGAAGGGATGTGCGGTGGAGCGTGAAGGCGGAGGGTGGAGGACGGAGTGGGCATTGAAGGGTAGATTTAGATCTAAATAAAGAGAGAGAGAGAGAGAGGAGGGAGAAGATGCCAAAAATGGGTGTGGGAGGCTGCCGATTTTTTTTCCAGTTTCTTTGTTGGATCTGATTTTGTATTTGGTTTCCATTGTTTGGTTTGGTTTGGTGGTGTTGTTGTTAGTGATGGTAGAGAGATGGTGGCGGTGGTCTGGTGGTAATGGTAGTGGAATGGTGGCGACGGTGATGGTGGGTGGCTACCAGATTTCAAGAGGTGGAGGAGGGCGGCGGTTGGAGGAGGGCGGCAGTTGGGGGAAGAAGAAGAAGGTAGAGAGAGAGATTGTTTGTGTTTTTTTTCTTAGAGAGAGAAAAAATGAGATAATAACTCAATGGAACCCTAAAATTATATTTTGTACACTTTAACCCTTAATACTTTCATCTCAGCCTATTTTATAAAATTTTAAGGCCAACTCAGCAATTTGATGACGTGACCATGCCACATGACATATTTAACGGTCAAATGGATGGTCAACTGACGGAATGACGACATCACAAAAAAATAGTAGGTTAAGGGGGTAAACAAAAAAAAAAATATGTTCGGGACCAAAACAAAAAAATGACTATAGGTTGTGGACGAAATAAATTTAAATATTTTTAAACATTTATTTTAGGATGGAGGGAGTAAGATTAACTTGAAACACTTAGTTTTTTAGACGATCAAGTGGAAACAATTTTTCCCTAATTGTATCTACATTAGAAATCAATAGGTTTATCTTAAACTATGTTATTCACCCTAACCCCTAATCAATGACCTGTTATCATTTAGTTCTCAATTTCATTTGAAGATTATTTTCGGATTTTTGGTGCTTCTAACCTGGTACAAACTTTTATACTTTTTCTTTAATAAGATTGTTACTTTTTTTTTATATCATTTTATTTTCTTTTTTGTGCTTCTTTGTGTTTCTGGGTATATTAGGATCAAGAGGGGAGCCTTGAAATTTCATAACCTGGTACAAACACCTGTAGGGGTATATGTGTAAGTACCCCAATCTGGATCGCTCTCCATCCAAGCATACGACAAAACCAGGGGCAAACTTCCGGAGGTCATAACTCCTTCATACGAACTCCGATTGAGACGTGCCATATATGGTTGGAAAGCTCTCGACGAGAGCTAGCTTGCCATCACATTCACAAGAGCATGCAAAGTCCGTACGGACATCTTTGCATGCCAAAAGGTCCGTACGGACCTCTTTGCACCAGACATAATCATTACGAAAATCCCCTTAAAGTCCACGAGATTCCCTCAAATCCAGGAAATCTAAAATTTTGGATTACCTAAGAGGTCTGTACGGACCTATTTGCAGTTTTCCTACACTATAAATAGAGGGCTCCCCCTCCCTCATTTCACACACCTCCCACTTCTCTCTTCCTCCCTAAGCCTTTAGGCTTCCCCTCTAAGTCCTCTCGAGGCACTCCCGGCCCCTTTCGGATCCTTCCGAGGCCTTCCGAGCTCCCTTGTGGTGCTCCGAAGCCTCCCCGAGCGCTCCCGCGACGCTCCCGTGCAGCCCCAAGGCACTCTCGAGGTACTCTGAGGCCCCTCGTGGTACTCCGAGGCCTTGCCTGGTCTTTCCACGGTGTCCCGGCTCTTTCCGAGTCAAACCGGCAATCCCAAACCACGCCGAACCTCTGCCCGAATCCAGCCAACGATTCCAACGCACGCCGAACCTCTGCCCGAGTGATCCCGACGATCCCCACGCACGCCGAACCTCTGCCCGAACGCAACCTGCAACCTCAACTCACGCCGAAACTCTGTCCGCAGACAACCGGCATCTCTCGAAGCAATCCCGATCCGTACCGGAACGCTACTCCGACCTCAAACACTATTCCTCAGCGGAAGACAGATACGAACCAACATTGGTAAGGCTTCCTTCCTACACTATTTCAATACATTTCAATACGTAGTGTACAATGTAGACATCCGATACAGCATGCATTTTTAAAAGCACACACACACACACAACAGTTAAAGAATATTAGGGGTATCCGAAAGACTCATTTTTACGAGGCGACTCGGGTGAGCTCTAATATTCTAATATTCTCTTCCCGAGGAGTCATCTGACCTCCGAACTCAAAAATCTCATCACACAAAAACAGTTTAAAATTATCTTTAAACTGATGCCTTTTTTCAATGTTTTGGGCTTAATAAAAACGGCGTGGCGACTCTACAAATGCGAAAACAAACGGCGAGACACCTCCAACTAACGCTAAAGCGGAATAAAGCCAGAGGCCGGGGCGCGAACGCGCTGCCTCTAGGATCCGGGCGACTTTCCCGAAAAGCGACAAATGCGAGATGCTTCGGGGCCTCCGCGCGCGAGCCGGATCCCGGGTAATTTCAGTTGGCGACTCCGCTGGGAAAGGTTTTGTTTTAAAATCTTTTTAAACAAAACAAAAGATTTTTAAAACGATGATGAGGGTCAAACTTTCATTTTACCCCCTTCTTTAACTGTTGTGTGTGTGTGCACGTGCTTCGTTTTTACTTAAAAAAAAAATAAAAATACAAAAAAAAATGCATCAATATACATCTGTGCATACATTAAAAATTCTTCAAAAACTTCTGTTTTACTCGTAAAAGAATTTTAGAGACCGCACACTACGCGCACCGTCGCCTCGGTTACACCGCACTCTACTCACACCGCCGCTCTTGCTACACCGCACGCTACGCGCACCGGCCGCCTCGGATACACCGCACACTACAACCCTCAACCCGGAGTGGTCTCGGTTGCAGTCCGTTTGGTCTTCCTAGGCCTCTCGGATGCGCACGGGATCATTCCAAACATCCCATCCTAGCCAAGCGTCAACCTCGCACGTTTGAGTCTTGAGTCACACTCTGTCCGGACTCGGTTGGTTTTACCCGCCCGTGTCATACACTGGATACATATACCATGCCGGCCATTTTTTCGAGTCAAGGCTCGAAACTCAAGATCCCTTGCGCAAGCAAAGCGATGAAAGGTCATGCTAAAATCTTGACTCGATCTTGATTTCCGGCTACACCTGCACGATGTTCCGTCCTGATATACATCCATGCTCACATGACACCATGTCATCACGCCTTTGATACGTCGCCCATGACAATATGACCCACCTAACGCTTAACGTCACAGATCCCTTGCGCAAGCAAGGTAAAGAGAAGGTCATGCCGAACTCTTGACCCGATCTTGACTCAGTGGCCGGCTCGATTCACTATTCACATGGCTAACGCATCAAAACGAACATGACAGGCTCGGTCCTTAGGTTCGATTTTTCTTTTAGGCCAGTGGAAACCGCTTGCCCTATAGGACCCTCGCCCGGGGCTGTCCACCCTGGGATGTCGAAATACAGGTGCAAAACGAGGGGCTTATAGCCGCACAGATGGTCTCCACTGACCCATGATCTAGCATAGTTGCGAAAAAGAAGAGCAATATTTCCCAACCTACCTAGGACTCTGAGAAAACACGTTTTAAGTAAATTAATACAACAAAAAAAATCATAAATAAGAGAAACGGAAACCGCATGCCACGTGAGCTTTCCCCCTTTTATCCCGTAAGGCCATTCTTGTGTCTAAACCTTGCCCGTCACCCCTCCAGCGAACCGAGAGTGGTTGAGAATACCCGGGAGCCGCCTTTTCGCATCGAGGTCACAAGGTCCGATAGCCCTTCCAGTTCAACGGTCTGCACCGTCCGCTACTCTTCCATGACGGGATCAACAGATAACAGTGAGGGAAACGGAACCCTGCCACTAAGGAACCTCCAGACAATGGAGGAGGTGCTGTGAGCCTTCGAAACCATTAAGAAGCGCCAAGAGGAACAGCAAGCCTGGATCGTAGACACCTTGCGTCTTCGAGGAACAGTTGCAGTTCCTCAACCTGACGGAACCTTTGTTCTCATAGAGGACGAAGACATACCGGCCCCCCCCGGTTTCTCAAAGCTATCGGCCAAGTTCCGCCTCCGCCAAGCTACTAGATCCCAAAGAACGCAAAGCAGCCTCTCGCTCAAAGCTCCCTCAGCGTCGGGCCAAGCGGCCCAACATGCCCACCGCAAAGAAAGTCCGCTTCCGCTCCGCACATCAAGCTCGGCACCAACAAAGACACATACGTGCCTGCTCCGTCAGATCCCGATGCATCTCGGTATCCCCCATGATTCAATCCTTTGACTCTATACGAGCCTCGCAACCACAATCAAAAGTCCCCATGCTTACCAGGGACGGGCATCCCCCGCGGATATCCTGACATCTTAAACCTTCCACCCGCTGGTCTGCCACTTGGGGCTAATAATTCATTTCCCCAATTCCCAAACACAACCCTTAGCGGCCCGGGCAGTCACGCCCTCAATTTCAACAACCTGTGGTATGGGATGGTATACACTCAACTACCTCCCCAAGACTCCCGAATGGCGATCCCATCTGCCAATCCACCTCCATCTTTGGTTTCCATCCCCGAAAATGGAAACCCTCCTCAACCTACCGATCCTCACATGGATTGGTTGATCGAACAGATGAAGGACATGCAAGGAAAACGCGGCTCTCGCAAGGACTCCCTCATGCCCACGGATCCGAGCAAGGTGGTCCCACTCCCTCCAAAATTCAGAATGCCGTAGATGGAAAAGTTTGATGGGACCGAATGCCCAAAACCCACATCGACACCTACGTCTTGGGTATGAGAGCTAAAGGGGCAACCCCACAAAGAAATGGCGGATCACTTTCGCATTCCCTCAAATCCACGGCATTAAGGTGGTTCCTCAACGTGAAGGCGTAAAACCGCTCCACGTGGGACCAAATCGCTGAAATCTTCCCGGAGAAGTACCGCGGCAACCTTGAATGGGAGACAAACCGCCATGACCTGCAGGCCACCGAACAAAAGGACGACGAGCCTGTGGGTGAGTTCTACAAAAGATGGAACTGGAAGTTAAGCGAGATAATGGATCCGCTTTCCAAAGAAGAGCAAATGGATATCTTCCATTCCTGCCTCAAACCATCCATGAGGGCCTTGATTAGCCACCACTTCTATCCCGACCTTCGTGCCATGGTAAATGCCGGGACCAAGTTCGAAAAGACACTGAGCCTACAAAAGACTCCAGCCACTGTTGCTTCTTCCTACCGCTACCAGGCAGCCTCGTCAAATTCGACGCCTGTTCCAAACATAGGAAAGGAGTCCACCGGAGCAGTTCACTACATCCAGAACGGAGTCCAAGGAAGCCGTGATCAAGCGCCCCTGAGAAATAACAATCCTCCCCGGACGCAGCGTTCTCAGCACTTCGACAACCTCAGAATGCCTCTAAGCCAAGTGTTTGAGGCGTTGATGAAGCAGAACATGCTCAAGCCCCTTGAGAATTATCAGCCGAGGAATCCTAACCTGAACGTGGATATGAGCAAGCATTGCGCTTTTCACAACTACCCCGGCCACACCACCGACAATTGCGTCATACTAAAACAAGCGATCCAGAGGCTGATTGAAGAAGGAAAGTTGGAATGCCCACGCGGTCCCAACACAGTCGGAAATCAATTCCCCAACAACAATTGGGGAAACCAGCACTGAGAAGCCTTTCGACCTTCTCAAGCGCGTCAAAAATGCCATTGAGGAACTGTGTTACCTTCTCATGACCCACAACCAGCAAAGAAGAAATCGTCTGGAAGCTTGGTCTAACCCCTGTCTCCTAGAATCTAGCTTCTAAAATAAAAGACCCCGAGTCTGTCATGTTTAAAGTTTAAGTCTCTCGAGTCGTCTGACGGCTTTATGCCTGAAGATTATGCGTTTGTAACAAAAATCGCGCTTCTTTATGCTTCGAATAAAAGTTTGACCTTTCTGAGTATCCCCTCATTGCCACTTTAACAAATGATAAATTAACTAACCAAAACAGTTAATAATGATTCACTTGATAAAGACGCAGACACATTAATGAACAATGCATTAAACAAATCTTTAAGCATGTTGTCAAACGAGAGAAAAATCGGGCCCAAGCTGCCGAGAATGTTCTAACCAAAATGAATTTGGGAACTGCTGAAGAGTCCAAAGAGACGCAAATCAAAGAATCATACAGTCCACCTCGTAGGTTCTAGTACTGTTCTCATTCAATCAAGTCCTTCTTGGACATTGTAATTAAGTCTTCAATTTTCCATACATAAGTTTTCTTTCTTTTCTTGCTAGACTTGAGACATTATTTTGCACCCTGCATTACATTTAATGAAATGGTTTTGTTCTATGTGATCACTTGCATTGCTCAACAAGTAATTCCACAAATGATTAATGCTTTGATTAATTGGTCTGAGAAAGTCAATCAGTAGCTCCCCATACACCTTACCATACCCCACACAAAGGCCTCCATCAAGCCATACACTTTCCAAAACCTGTCCCCACCATCACCTTGACCAAGTCAACGACGGCAGGAACATCAAAGGACAACAAAAGGTCACTCAGCATCAAAAGATTGACCCCATGTCGACAACAATCTAGGGGCTTGCCTTCGCCCTCGTGCGCATCAAGAAAGTTCAAGCAGGGGCTTGCCTTCGCCCTCGATTGCTTCAAGAAAAAAAAGAGCTCAAGCGTAAGCACAAAAAAAAAAGCTCAAGCGAAGCTACAAAAAAGCTCAAGCGTAAGCTAAAAAAAAAGAGCTCAAGCGTAAGCTTCACAAAATAAATGAGGTCAAAGACCCAGAGCCAACGATCAAGAAGCAAGGGAGTCACGGAAAAGACCGTCAAATACGACTTGTCAAGAAATCACCTCAAGGCCCGTGCCTCATCATTCGCCTTTCCGATCCTTTTCACAAAGGCCGCACAAATATTCATGCCCTGGCCCCAAAGCCAAACACGGTTCGACCCCGAACTACGTCGACCTGAGCTCCTTCTCTCAAGGGGAACATAGGCAACCAGAAATGGTCCGGTCATAAACACATACAAATCCACAAACCCGATCTCATCAATGACCTCTCCTATACACAAACCTTCTTTCACACCAGACCAACTCGATCCTTGATACCGATTGACTTTCTCCTCGTGATTAATCAAAGCATATCAGGTTTAATTGTTGAATAACCTGAACATCAACAAAGGGTTTTAAGCAAACAAGTGATCATTGTGAACAAATCAGGTTTTCAAATGTCTCGACAAGTCTTCTTTTCTACAAAATAGGAAAATAGAGCTAAACACTCGATTTTCCGTCGCCAAGGGCTTCCATACACTTTTACAAGCTTTTCAGTACTCATACTCTCTCAAAAGAGTCAAACCCAAAAGCATTTCTTTTGTGCCTACATCAAATAAGGCATTCACACAAAAGGGGACCCGTTCCCACCTTTTCAAAAATAAATACGCCCTTGCAAGTGTACATTACGAGTCATTTCTCCCACAAAAGAGGGTCGAACTACGCAGACCTGAGCCTCTCAGTCCGAGGGGAACGTAGGCAGCCTTCATTGGTTCGGTCTAAGGAATACACAAAATTCCAAAAATTGACGCCACCAAGGCTCAGAAAAGAAGCAAACAAGAGATTTTGCATCTCGACAAAGCTTTAAAAGTAAATCACAAATCATCACAGTTAAAACACTTTTTGATGAGTTCAAGCACGGTCTACTCTCGATTCACAACATGCTAAAAGACAACTTAAAACATTTAACAATCAATGTGTCTGCAATGACGATGAATGGATACTCAGTGTTTCAGAAGGTCATTCCATGCTACTCGCATTTGGCCCTTCATCACTCTTTCCTTTCTTCCCTCGTCCCCAACAAGTCTTCTTTCATTCCACATGAGCGAGTTCTGTCTCCCTCATTCCGAGATCGGGAGTCCTCCTAGTCGTGTCAAACAAACCAGTCGCTCTCAGAGCATCGTTCACCCGTGCCTCGGCTCGGATCTCCTCCCTACGAGTCTGCAAAAGGGGACCTCTCCCCGCCAGTTTGTCAACTCAAGTCCCGTAGTCAAATAAAGCGTCTCCCGTGACACCCTGAGGGTTAGACCAAGCTTCTGCACTCCTAAGGCTATAGCTGAGACGGCAATCTTGCCCCAGAACCGCTTTGCGCCTGCTCCCCAAAACCACTTGGGTCTGCCCGATATGCTACTCATACCAATCCAGGTACTCAGTGGTTAAGACAACATTCTCCCGGCCTCTAAGGAGAACCACAGGAGGGAAAGCGGAATACTTCCATACCCTCAGAAAATACAGAAAGGCATCGGGATCTGTCATGCAGAAAGAAGCTACCTCCACATTGGCAATGCCATCCCAGCCCAGCAAAGGCTCCTGCCTCATCCCGAACTGCCGGGAAACAAGCAACGGAACATAGAAAGAGGACCAAGGCAAACACGGAACTCTGACAACATAGGAACCTTCTGGCGAGGCCCTCCTAGTCTCAATCCCCAATGCAGAACCCACCAGCAAAGCTGATGCATACCAAGATGTGCCATCCATCTCTCCCAAGCAGATTAATCCATGTCCAAGACAAGAGGTCGCCAAGCAAACGTCCACGGACTAAGAGACACCGGAGACTCAGGTATGGTTTGAAGCCTCTCTCGCGACCATAATGCACGCAAAGCAGGGGCTTCCCCCGCATGAATCGGTTCTCATCACCAGACGATCCACACCGTGGAAGGTTTCCCCCGGCACCAAAGGAACGATATCCTCGCCCGCCCGACAATGGCCGACCACATCCAACAGAGCCCCGTCACATATCCTGAGGTAGCTAACCCCAAAAAGAGTGGCTATCAAAGCAAACGCGTCCCAGGAGACATCACTCCCGCCGCCGCTCATGAAACTGTCAAAGCCGCTTGACCCCAACCGCTCGAAAACACCGCAAAGCTGCCTCAGCCTCCACTAACCACAAATGCATTCCCAGCTCATGCGACATGCACAAAAATAATAATAAGCTAGCAACAATTCCTAGGTCAATCCCGGGAATCACAAATACGTCATTACATCTTAAATAAAATACTTTGCTGTGCAAATACAAGTGTTTTATTACAGGTACAAAATGTCTGTTACTCTAAAAAAAACACGAAAAAAAAACAACAATGGAAAGAGGGAAAGCAAAAGAGCCCTAATCCGACTCATCATCATCATCCTCCACAAACGAGAAATTCGGCATCTCGGCGCCTCCGCCAGCCACCTCATCATCCTCGGTGAACCCATCACCTTCCTCGACCGGATAATCCAAGAAGTCCGCAGGAATAAGAACGAACAAGGAAAAAGAAGACGAGCCATCCCTCCTCTCCTTGTCCAGCACCTGAGGCATCCCACATCCTCATCATCTCAAGACAGAGGCGCCACCTTGCCCTCACAGCAAGTTCAGACAGAGGCGCTACCTAGCCCTCACCAAGTTCAGACAGAGGCGCTACCTCGCCCTCACCAAGTTCAGACAGAGGCGCCACCTCTCCCTCACCACAAGTCCAGACAAAGGCGTAACCTTGCCCTCGCGCAAGTTCGAGACGAGGCGCCACCTCGCCCTCACAGCAAGTTCGGACAAAGGCGCCATCGCGTCCTCATCCTTTCAGCGACTTCGGTCAAAAACGCCAGCGCATCCGCAACATTTCAGCAACTTCGGTCAGGGGCGCCACACGTCCTCTTCATCTCGATTAGAGGCGCCCCATGCCCTCTAACACTTAAGCAATTCAGCCAGAGATGCCACCACGTCCTCTTCATCTCGGTTAGAGGCGCCCCACGTCCTCAACAATTCAACTTCCTCCTCACAAAGGAGCCTCCTCCTGCGTGTAAACACAAAGAAAGGTATGTCAATAAACTTCAAACGCAAGACATAGCTGTAATAAATGCTACATAAAAGAAGAATCCCAGCACGGCATGATGCCTTTCCAAAAATTCCCACAAACAAAGTTCCATACAGGATCCAAAAAATGCCCATCAAACTCAACTTAGGTCCAGACGCCTTAGAATAGTCTCAACTTAGGGTCATACTCCTGAAACTAAACCCCAATTTAGGTTCATACTCCTGAAACTAAACCCCAACTTAGCTCATATTCCTGAACTAGGTCCCAACTTAGGTCATACTCCTGAACTAGGTCCCAACTTAGGTCATACTCCTGAACTAGGTCCCAACTTAGGTCATATTCCTGAACTAGGTCCCAACTTAGGTCATACTCTGAACTAGGTCCCAACTTAGGTCATACTCCTGAACTAGGTCCCAACTTAGGTCATATTCCTGAACTAGGTCCCAACTTAGGTCATACTCCTGAACTAGGTCCCAACTTAGGGTCATACTCCTGAACTAGGTCACAACTTAGGTTCATACTCCTAAACTAGGTCTCAATACAGGGTAAACACCCCCAAATCAGTCTCACTTAGGGTAGAGACACATTCAAAGAAAATCAACTTATATGCTCCTCGCCTTTTCCGGCCATAAAAGTAAGCCCGAAGTCACCTTCTCTCGTGAGAAAAAGTCCCTACAAGGCCACGATGATCCCCAATAGACGAACACCGGCAGTCATCGTAAGTCCAACCTTCTCCCCAGCAGACAAAGCACAAGGCAATCACGCCTCTCAAAATCAAGCACGAGGCATCTACACCTCTCGCAATCAAAGCTCAAGGCAGCCATGCCTCCACAACCGCAGCCAGAAGACGATTCAAAGTCCTCACGCATGGTAAATCGCAGCCAGAAGACGATTCAAAGTCCTCACGCATGGCAAACCGCAGCCAGAAGACGATTCAAAGTCCTCACGCATGGCAAACCACGGCCGAAGACGATTCAAAGTCCTCACGCATGGCAAACCGCAGCCAGTAAGACGATTCAAAGTCCTCACGCATGGCAAACCGCACAGACGAGTCAAAGTCCTCACGCATGGCAAACCGCAGCCAGAAGACGATTCAAAGTCCTCACGCATGGCAAACTGCAACCAGAAGACGATTCAAGTCCTCACACTATCTTCAGCCCGGAAGGCTTTAAACCACTCAGTCCGGGAGACTGTATAAATCAGCCAAACTACTATCTCCAGCCCGGAAGGCTTTAAATCACTCGGTCCGGAAGACCGTATAAACCTCCCCCATCACTATCTCCAGCCCGGAAGGCTTTAAACCACTCGGTCCGGAAGACCGTATAAACCTCCCAAATGATTATCCCCGGCCCGGAAGGCCTTAAACCACCCGATTTGGAAAATTGTAAAATTTCCACCCCAGGACGCCACCACAGTCGACCTCGGCGGTCACACGACACTTCAGGGTACCACCACACCCGCATACACTCACAATTTCACGTCCTCTGAACTAAGACCAGGCTTGATTCTCGCCAGGGATACGTAGGAATCCTATCACAGGGTCCAGCCAACTGACCTAAATGGTCACACAACAGGACACCGCCACGTCCTCACACCGACCTTCACGGTCACTTCCTCTCCCAACACGCGATCCAGATCAGGACCCTTATCTTATCGACGACCCCACTTCTTTCATAAGTGACGTCGCCGAGGGGCTTCTGTAAGTACCCCAATCTGGGTCGCTCTCCATCCAAGCATACGACAAAACCAGGGGCAAACTTCCGGAGGTCATAACTCCTTCATACGAACTCCGATTGAGACGTGCCATATATGGTTGGAAAGCTCTCGACGAGAGCTAGCTTGCCATCACATTCACAAGAGCATGGAAAGTCCGTACGGACATCTTTGCATGCCAAAAGGTCCATACGGACCTCTTTACACCAGACATAATCATTACGAAAATCCCCTTAAAGTCCACGAGATTCCCTCAAATCCCAAAAATCTAAAATTTTGGATTACCTAAGAGGTCCGTACGGACCTCTTTGCAGTTTTCCTACACTATAAATAGAGGGCTCCCCCTCCCTCATTTCACACACCTCCCACTTCTCTCTTCCTCCCTAAGCCTTTAGGCTTTCCCTCTAAGTCCTCTCGAGGCACTCCCGGCCCCTTTCGGATCCTTCCGAGGCCTTCCGAGCTCCCTTGTGGTGCTCCGAAGCCTCTCCGAGCGCTCCCGCGACGCTCCCGCGCTGCCCCGAGGCACTCTCGAGGTACTCTGAGGCCCCTCGTGGTACTCCGAGGCCTTGCCTAGTCTTTCCACGGTGTCCCGGCTCTTTCCGAGTCAAACCGGCAATCCCAAACCACGCCGAACCTCTGCCCGAATCCAGCCAATGATTCCAACGCACGCCGAACCTGCGCCCGAGTGATCCCGGCGATCCCCACGCACGCCGAACCTGCGCCGCAACCTCGCAACCTCAACTCACGCCGAAACTCTGTCCGCAGACAACCGGCATCTCCCGAAGCAATCCCGATCCGTACCGGAACGCTACTCCGACCTCAAACACTATTCCTCAGCGGAAGACAGATACGAACCAACATTGGTAAGGCTTCCTTCCTACACTATTTCAATACATGTCAATACGTAGTGTACAATGTAGACATCCGATACAGCATGCATTTTTAAAAGCACACACACACACACAACAGTTAAAGAATATTAGGGGTATCCGAAAGACTCGTTTTTACGAGGCGACTCGGGTGAGCTATAATATTCTAATATTCTCTTCCCGAGGAGTCATCTGACCTCCGAACTCAAAATCTCATCACACAAAAACAGTTTAAAATTATCTTTAAACTGATGCCCTTTTTCAATGTTTTGGGCTTAATAAAAACGGCGTGGCGACTCTACAAATGCGAAAACAAACGGCGAGACACCTCCAACTAACGCTAAAGCGGAATAAAGCCAGATGCCGGGGCGCGAACGCGCTGCCTCTCGGATCCGGGCGACTTTCCCGAAAAGCGACAAATGCGAGATGCTTCAGGGCCTCCGCGCGCGAGCCGGATCCCGGGTAATTTCAATATGTGAAGTGGTTCTATTTTTATTTTATTTTTATTTTGGCTTTGGTTCCAGTTAATAAATGTATTGATATAGAAAAAGTTATTTTCTAAAATTTTAAAACCTTCTATGCTCAGGATTAAGGTTTCATGCATCATTATATAATTGGAATCCTTTTGGGGTTGGGGGTTAGTTTTTTGATGTATTAGAAGGTTAGGAGTAGTTGCTATTGTTGGTGCATAACCTCTTTTGTTATCAAGTTTCAATGGGTTACGAAAATTCATGCTCATCAAAGTAAAGTTAATCGATCTTCGATTTGGGGGAAAATGATTGTGAGATGAATGCTAATTTCTCATGCGTCACTACACTAAATGTAGGTTAGTTGAAATAAAGTTCTTATTGAAAAAAAAAAACTCGCTCCTAGATAATTGTTCATTTTTTATCTAATGTACATTAAGTTATTTCTTACGTTTAAAAATTGTTAGTAGCAAAAATAAATATAAATACTTAAATGGGATATTATTACTTTTTCCATACTGTCACCGTGCTTCGAAAAAAAAACCGTAAGTAATCATGACGAATAATTTTTTAATTGACTAAGGTACAAACATTTTTTCTATTTTTTTTAAAGATTCCAAAATCGTTCAAAAATAGGATAGGGGATGTGTTATGAATTATAATTATTATTAATTATTTATATGATAGCTATCTTAATCTTGAAACGGGAATATATTTTTTGAATTGCAAGTTATTATTGTATACTTTGAATTTGGGGGTTTAATTTCTATTGCGATTAATATACCCTTCTTCTTGATTTTGCTACGAAAATTGGGATCAATTCAGGTACAGTTTTCTATTTATTAACTGGATTCATCAATAGTGCGGAGGAGATAAAAGCAGAAATGTATATTGACTTTATTTTTGTTGGCTTTGAACATGTTATCTTTCACCATGTTATTGTATACTTTATTTTTGCTGGCTGTGACATGTCCTCTTTTACTTGATATATATATGTACGGTTTAGCTTAATGATTCTATATTAGTAATATTATCAATCCTTAAAATTCACCATCATTCTTTTCTATTAATTTCTTGCTTGATGCAAATGATATTATCATTATTGATGATTTGTTTGATAATATTTTTCACCTTCTTCTCTTAACTTTTTTGTTTTGAACCTTGGATAAAAATAGGATAGGGGATGGGTTATGAATTATAATAATTATTAATTATTTATATGATTAATGGGTTGGGTTGAGTTACAAAAAAGAATAATGGTAATATGGGGATTAAGAAAATATTTTTTTTTTGCTAACCCTAAATGTATAACGGTCCCGGACAGTCGACTTCCTCATATGATTAATGGGTTGGGTTGGGTTACCAAAAAAATGGTATTGTGTTGGGTTGAAAATGGCGAAGAAGAGGAAAGTAAGTTGGGTGGGGGATAGGAAGGGGGGGGGGGCAGGAAAGAAGAAAGTGAGTGTTGGTGGGGGTAACGCGATGAAGAAAATTTGAATTGTTGGATGTTCCTTCCCCTTTCATACTGTCACCGTGCCATTGACACGGGTAGGAAGTACTAGTCTATTATACAATACAGGAATGGAATAACCGCCTCTTATCTAAGGATAAAGAGCGATCAGGATCTGTTCATAACTACCTGATCCAACGGTCTTCATTAAATGATTTATTTTCCTCTTTATTTTTAACCATTAAATTCGTTTTCACTGTTAAGATCCTACGACTAATATTAGACGGTTTCTAAATCTATCACATAAGTGGTGATTCAGATTTAAAGTTACAAAAGTGATCCAACGGCTGAAATTAAACACTCTCCTATTTTCTTTTTTAACCTTCCTTTTCCATTTTCTCCTTCCTATTTTCCTTTTTAACTATTTTTTTTTTGCAGATGACTTAAGTTTTTTATAAGATTTTTTTAACAAAAAAATCGATTATAAATAAATGATCATTTTTTTTGTTTTTTTTTTATTATTTAGTATACTCTTTAAAAAAAGGTTTAGGGTTTATATATACTCTTTCTTTCAAAAAAAAATGAATTGGGTATTTTTTTTGGTTTTTTATTTATGTGTATTCCAATTTGATTTATTTATTTTTCTCTTTTATTTTATTAGGATCATTTGTTTATGTTTTTGAACGATTTTAGAATCTTTCCAAAAAAAAAAAGATTTTATAAAAATGTTTGTACCTAAATCAATTAAAAAATCATTCGTCATGTTTACATAAGTTTTTTGTTTCGAACCTTGGGTAAAATTAGGATAGGGGATGGGATATGGATTATAATTATTATTAATTATTTATATGATTAATGAGTTGAGTTGGGATTACGAAAAAAGAATAATGGTAATGAATAATTTTCATTTAAATTATATTTTAAAATAGTTTTTTTTTATAAATATGTATAGCAAAGATTCATAAATAATCTTTCAATTCACTTTTAAAATTTTTTGTTTTGCAAATATATGATGAGTGGTAATTGATAAAAAATCATTTAGAATCAAAATTTGTAAGAAAGAGACATTCAATTTGTGATATTTTTTTTTTAAAAAAATAGACATTTATTTTGGGACATATTGGAGTATATTATTTTGTTTTGTTTAGGGGTGATTTGTATTTTGTTGATAAACGATTATAAATAAATGATAATTTTTTTGTTTTTTTAATTATTTAGTATACTCCTTAAAATAAGGTTTAGGGTTTATATATCCATGACCAATTCTTCTATATACACAGTGTTAAATAACTAGATTTATTCGTTGGGAAAATAACCATGTATAAAGATGACTTCATTTGATCCAATTCTGCTTTGCTGATATATTTTTTTTTCTTTATTTTTCTTTTTAAGAAGGGGATCAACACATTTCACCGATCCCCCCTTGATGCACTTCACAGAGGCGCCTAGCTATGCTAGGGAGGGCAATGTCATTCCCTCTAACCACTGGTGGGGGAATCGAACTCATGACCTCCAGGTTGGAAGCCATGAACTCTAACCATCAGGCTAAGACCCCGCGTGCTTGCTGACATATTATGAATATTACGAAAGGGGATAGACATCTCTTTGGCCATCAAAGTTAATGCTTGGATCATAAAGGAAAGCCCAACAAGGCTAATGCTTTAGACAAGCACGGACTTTACTACATAAACGCGATCATCTGGATGGAACAACTTATGTTGACAAGATAATCCCAAGAACAAATATTATAAATAATTTTGTACAGTTGATTGTATATTTTTACTAATAAACACTTTTCAAACAAACAATTATTTTTGAATTTTTTAAAAGAAAATATGAATTTATTTTGAGGCGGATGGAGCACATCTTTTCTCATGTGGTGCATGTGAATTTTTACAAACGGGGGGGGGAGCTCCATGGTACCTCATTTAAATCATGGCTTAATTTGGCTTACACATCCTTATAGAAGTATTTGTCATTTATCTTAGACAATGTATTGTTTACACACAAAAACACAAATAGAGGTGACAGAGAGTTGACGGTGAGTTATAGAGTGGCTTGAGATTATGGGAAAGACAGTATATGATAGGGGTGGGGGTATGAGGTGGGGTACTGACCTGTGCGGTCCGCACAGGGGGTTAGTACTATTATATATAATTAAGTTTTTGAACGATTTTAGAATCTTTCAATAAAAAAATGATTTTAGAAAAATGTTTGTACCCTAATCAATTAAAAAATCATTCGTCATGATTACTTAAGTTTGTTAATGATATCTTGAGTTAATTGAACTGTTCATTCCACTGTTATTAGAACATTCAACTTATATTCTGTTTCGTGACCTTCTTCACATCGAAAAAAATCTAAAAAATTACTAAAATCAAGTTTTTTTTTCAATGTGCAAATTTATGGATTTCTTTTGAAAAAAAATTGACTTTGACTAAGTCAACAGTTTGACCAGCAAATTTTTTTTTTCAGTTTACTATTTTCAGGAATATTTCTCGAAATTTCTGAATTCTTTTATTTACCAGATTTTTCGTGAAATTCTTTAAAATAGTTTGATTATTAAGTTTGTTAATTATATCTTGAGTTGTGTTAAAATTCACCATGATTCTTTTCTATTAATTCCTTCCTTGATGCAAATGATATTATGATTATTGATGATTTATTTGATAATGTTTTTCACCTTCTTCTCTTTGACTTTGTTACTGTTTAAAAAAAAATTTGATTCCCTCCAAATGGTTGTAGGAAATGGCAAGGATTAAGAGAACACAAACCAAGGGTATGAGCAGAGTACAGAGAATGGAGTATTGGAATGCTAAGGACCATAAGAAATTTAAAATACTAGAGAAAAAACTCAGACAGACCCGGTAGAGATTAAGAGATACCCGCAGAGAGTTAGAAGCAGACCGCAGAGAGTTAGAGGCAGACCTATAATTTATGACGCGAAAACTAGACCGAGCTGAGAAATAGGGAGAGTACATGATGAACCAAGCTAGGCAATTGATGGATGCAGGGAAAAGTGAGGAAGATCAAGAGGAATGAAGAAAGCCTAAAGAAGGGAGAGTTGTCTAATTAGACACTCTTTCTGGATATTAGTAGTTGGTAGGGTACAATAGATAGTGACGTGAGTAGTTAGTTAGTCTAGCATTAGATTATTTTTCTAATCCCCTTTGAAAAGAAAATCGCTCTGTTTGGTGTATGTTTAGATATTAAGATCTTGGTATCTTTATGCTAATTCATGTGGAGTAAATTTGAACAGATTGAATAGGAACTTACTTTGTTTAGCACCATTTTATTGCATAGTTATGTGTATTTTTTATCTGAGTTTAGGATTTTATATTGTTTTTTTTTATTTTGATTTATAGAAAGCATGCGGACAAAGCATCCACGGTTGCTTATAAGGCCAAGCTGCAAACATTCTTCGGGAAGGAAGTAAGCAATTTCCTTCGTCTAAATATCTGATTTTATTTTAAATATGGGCTTCCGATGGTTTCTCGGATACCCTCTCTCAAGAAGTTTCAACTCCCAGGTAAATATCTTTGCACTTTATATATTTGTACCAGTTTAAAATTACATTTAAAACGTGTTGGAAATGGGTAACGGAAAGTTAAGTTTGACTTAACGTTGACCTAGATTTCTAACGGAAGTTCGTTATGTGTTAACGGAACTAGTTACAAATGGTAATCTACATTTGTTGTAGATTATATATAACTCATTTAATGTCTCAAAACCATTTCCGTGTGAATGAGAAATTAATGACAAATGATTTGTAACTTAAATATTGGGTCAAAGTGTGATTTGGGTTGGTCCCAAAATTGGTGTGGACTTGTTGTGGCTAAAGGGCTGACGAGCAGGCTGAAGAAGCTTCTGCACGGCCGTGCAAGTGTCTAGGACACGGCCGTGCACCGTGCCTTGCCTTGCCACTCGACCGTGCTGAGCCATGAACTCGACCGTGCATATTGCCTTGCACGGCCGTGCAGTTCATTGGACACGGCCGTGCAAAGTGCTGTTATACCCGAAAAGTTGTGACTTTTCAAGGGAAAAGCCACCAAACCCTTTGACTCTCTTTATATACTTCCCCTCCGAATTTCAATCAAGATATACTGTATTTCTACCCTTCCTACCCTCTAGTAAGATAGATTATCATACCCAAATCATTGCATATTGTTGCATTAAATCCTTCAAAGTCCAAAGTTCCAAACATTGTGTTGTTCGCTAGAGTATTTGATTTGGAGTGCTCCTATCATTTACTTATAAGTCGTTTTATCTTACTAGAAGATTGCCATATAAACCGTAAGCACCTGTGCGGGGCAATAACTTCTTACGGAGATTGTATTAAATACAAGACTCGACTTGAATTCTTTTGTTTCCAATCTCCGTTATCATTTTCTGTCAAGTTTTTCGTTAAGTTCTTGAGAAGCCTACACAATTGTCGAACAATCGTAAGAAGTTATTTGCGCTTCTTCAAGATCTTCAAGAGATGGCAAATGAGAAAGACTCCACAGAATCAAGTCAAGGGAATGTGACGCCTCCTTCTCAAGGTGACGCTACGTTCAACAATGTTACACCGTCTCACCCGGTTCATGGTAAGAAACCTCCTTCACGTACAACCTCAAGGGTTGCACCTCTTAATGTTCTCCCTCCGTCTCATGTGTTCGTACATGCGGAAAGACCGGGTATTCTTACCGGGATGAACTTTAAAAGGTGGCAACAGAAAATGTTGGTCTATTTGACAACATTAAAATTGGTGCAATTTCTTTGGGAATATCCACCATTGATATCCAACGAGGATGAATCCAAAGCAAAGAATGATTTGGATACATGGAATCACAGCGATTTCTTGTGTCGCAATTATATTCTTAATGGCTTGGATTATGCACAATACAAGGTGTGTTGTGGCATAAAGACCGCGAGAGAACTTTGGGATTTTCTCGAGATGCACAATACTATGTGTATTGTGACTAAAAGACCGCAAGTGAACTTGGTGGAAAGAAGTACCGGAAACAAGAGAAAGAAAACCGGGAAAGTGAAGAGGACCGCCAAGAAGGTCAAAGGAAGTTGTTTTAATTGTGGCAAACCCGGGCATGTGGCTAGGGAATGTCGACATCCTAGAATCAACAACCAAGATGGAAACCCTCTTCAAGCCAATGTGAACGAAGATAGAAATGTTCCATTGGACTTTGATCAACTTAGCCTAGGGGCATAAGATTGAATAGACCAAATGTGGTTATTGTGTTAGTAAAGGGTACCTTGTTGAAGGACTCCTTAACTTAAATTGTATTTGTTTATCCGCCTAAGTGCGAAGAATAAAATTTCAAATTTTATTTACTTGGTTTGAAGTGTTCCAATTGTTATGGCGTGTTCAATTAGGTTAAGTAAATTTAAATTCACTAAGTCGACGAGTTAATTTAAAATTACTACCTAAGATGAAGTTTGATTCGCAAATCAATTGTGATTTCTTTTGTAGAAATCAGTTCAAACCAGAGATAGTAAATAGATAGTTCTTTACTTCTATTTATGATTGCATTTGATAATGCAAAAGTTCGTCTTTTGGAATAGTAAAACCTTAAAGTTTTAAGTAAACAATAAGGTTTGTGATTCATCTTAATGAACAATTAAGAATTTCGTAGTGATAGAGGTGGTTAGTATGTAGTACCGTTTGAAAAATAATTGTTGGGACGCTGATACTTATTTATCAAACGAATGCTTCTTGCTCACTCAATCAATTGAATCACAGAAAAAAAAAGGAAGATAGAACTTTTAAGGAGATGGTGAACTCCTTATTGATAAGTTCCATCTTATGTGAGTATACCTAGCAAAGGTAGAAATATCTAAACCTAAAGAGGTTAAGATAGGACCCAAAAACCATGGATTACGTTTCCATTGGCAATGCAGTATTATTCAACCAAGGAAAATGGTTGAAGAGACCTCACTTAAAACATAGTTATGACTATGTCGTCGGTTCATCTCAAGGAGATGAAATACATTGTAGATAACATGGTTATTACAATTAAATGACTTCACATAAAAGGAAAATATTAAATATGAATTAGGATATTCATAAAATATTTGATATGTGGAGGTACACATCAAGTGTGGGGGTACAAGCTAAATACATAAATTCTATTTGATATGAACTTCTAGTATTAACGAAAACTGTTAAAATGTTAATGACTAAAAGAATGGATCATTATATATTTGGAAGTTATTTGATCTTCCTCCATAATGCTAACCATTGGGTTACAAATGGATCCTTAGAAAGAAAATATTCAATGATGACGAATTATGAAATATTCATAAGCCGTTTTATAAATACCTCAAATGTGGGGGTATTTGGCTAAAGTAGAAATACTTAAGCAAGACACGTTATATTCTTTGAGAATATACTTCCTTGAAATGATAGGAAATGCATAAATTTTAATAAGAAAATTTATAGAAACTGTGGTGGTCTTCTTAATAAGAAGAAAAACCAAGATATAGTTGAAGGACAAATGCATCCTATTCTATTTTGGAAGATGGTTGATCTTCCTATGTGAACCGTTGGGTTGCAAAAACTAGATGTACCAAGGATGAAACCTTCAAATATTAGACTACAAACGGTCCATCTCAAGTAGAAGATGAAGGACCTAGACGTAGTAAAAGGGCAAGAGTGGAAAAGTCTTTTGGTCCTGATTTTCTATCATTTATGTTGGAAAACGAATCAGCAACTGTTAAGGAAGCGTTATCTGGTCCGGATAGTTCGTTCTGGAAAGAGGCTATTAACAATGAGATAAAGATTCATAATGCTTAATAATACTTGGGAATTGGTAGATCTCCCTCCAAGTTGCAAACCATTAGGTTGCAATTGGATTCTTAAAAAGAAAGTATAAAGCCTATGGATCTGTTGATAAGTAGAAAGCCAGGATAGTTGTCAAAAGGACATTATGATTCATGCAAGATTATCCAAAATAACACAACAGAGCGTTCTATGTCGCACAACCGTGTTGGATCTACTTGTGTATTCATATGGACTAAACAAGCAACTAAACAGTGGCATAAGAAGTTCGATAGAACTATGTTATCAAATGGATTCAAGATTAATGAATGTGACAAATGTGTCTACATACATTAAAAGAACATCTGAATCATTTGTTAATAGTCTGTCCTTACGTGGATAACAATGATAGTCATGAATTGATCATGAATACCAAAGACATGTTAAAACAGAACTTTGACATGAAAGATATGGGATTAGCCGATGTCATATTAGAAATAAAGATTTCTAGAACATCAGAAGGATTGTCCTATCACAATTCCATTATCTTGAAAAGAAAGTACTTCGAATGTTCAAATAGATTCTTGAGAGGTATTCTCTGTAAAGTAGATTCCTGGAAAGTAGACTCTAAGGAGGTCAAACCACTTAGAGATACTGAATATTTGGGAAGTCGAAACGGTACAATGATAATAACCACTTGAAGAAAGCGGCCGATAGAAGAATTTGATCACTCGAAGGGACTGATCATTCTAGATAGACTAAAGGTCTAATTGTAATTATAATCAATCACCGGAATAGTATAATCATAGTGCTTGGTGTACTTAAAGATATACTTATGATTAAAGATTACAATTTCTATGTAAGTTGAATGGTCTTGGAAGATATTCCTTCGTGGAATAAGCTTGTGTCTACATGACCTAAGGCATTGTGACGACAATGAAAAATAGGAAAAGGTGTAGAACGTCATGGTAAGTCTAGACATAATGGTCTTATACACACTACCATAGTACAATTGATCTCAAAATGCGACTGTCACAACTAGCCATGTGAAGTCAAAATCGGATCCGTCTACCTAAGGGTAGTAATAAAGATCAACTGTATAAACTGTTAAGGGGAATGGGTTTAAAAACCCACAACAAAAGAACTTATAGCGGACACTCAACCTTGAGAAATGGAGATCCCAGGCCCTTGGTTCAATGAGACAACTAAGTTATAAGTTCTAGTAGAGTTACTTGGAAACAACAACTCGGTTTATTAACCTAGAGATGTTGAATACTCATTCCCAGAACGTCCAAGTACTAGCACATGCAGCAGTGGTGAGGATAAGTTGAGAAAACTTTTAATGATTTCTATACCTACGGGTGGAGTAGTGCATGATACTCCTTATAGTGAGAATCACCTATATAAAGCGAGAGGTAATAAGGCCGCCTCTAAATGAACGCTTATGAATGAGATACGGTCCAGGGCCAAAATGGACAAAAACGTGAGAACAACAATTGTTAGAGCTGTTATTATGTGAATATTATTGTCTTGATATACACCCGACAGTCACTGGTTCAAAGCGACTCGCTACCAAATGGCTAGTATATCCGATAATATTTCACTAGGGAAGATTCAAGGCCACAAGCTATCTATCCCGATGTAATAATAGTTCGCCGGAACTTTGGACGAAATTGCATACATGCATTAATTGTCATTCATGTGGGGGATTGTTGGAAATGGGTAACGGAAAGTTAAGTTTGACTTAACGTTGACCTAGATTTCTAACGGAAGTTCGTTATGTGTTAACGGAACTAGTTACAAATGGTAATCTACATTTGTTGTAGATTATATATAACTCATTTAATGTCTCAAAACCATTTCCGTGTGAATGAGAAATTAATGACAAATGATTTGTAACTTAAATATTGGGTCAAAGTGTGATTTGGGTTGGTCCCAAAATTGGTGTGGACTTGTTGTGGCTAAAGGGCTGATGAGCAGGCTGAAGAAGCTTCTGCACGGCCGTGCAAGTGTCTAGGACACGGCCGTGCACCGTGCCTTGCCTTGCCACTCGACCGTGCTGAGCCATGAACTCGACCGTGCATATTGCCTTGCACGGCCGTGCAGCCATTGGACACGGCCGTGCAAAGTGTCGTTATACCCGAAAAGTTGTGACTTTTTCAAGGGAAAAGCCACCAAACCCTTTGACTCTCTTTATATACTTCCCCTCCGAATTTCAATCAAGATATACTGTATTTCTACCCTTCCTACCCTCTAGTAAGATAGATTATCATACCCAAATCATTGCATATTGTTGCATTAAATCCTTCAAAGTCCAAAGTTCCAAACATTGTGTTGTTCGCTAGAGTATTTGATTTGGAGTGCTCCTATCATTTACTTATAAGTCGTTTTATCTTACTAGAAGATTGCCATATAAACCGTAAGCACCTGTGCGGGGCAATAACTTCTTACGGAGATTGTATTAAATACAAGACTCGACTTGAATTCTTTTGTTTCCAATCTCCGTTATCATTTTCTGTCAAGTTTTTCGTTAAGTTCTTGAGAAGCCTACACAATTGTCGAACAAAACGTCTTATAATTAGCATGCGATTTCAATTTCCCCACATCTTTCTCTTTCCATATTGACCCGTGCCATTTGAGTACTAGTTTATTATACAATACAGGAATGGAATAACCGCCTCTTATCTAAGGATAAAGAGTGGTCAGGATCTGTTCATAACTACCTGATCTAATGGTCTTTATTAAATGATTTCTTTTCCTCTTTATTTTTAACCATTAAATTCGTTTTCACTGTTAAGATCCTACGACTAATATTAGACGATTTCTAAATCTATCACATAAGTGGTGATTCAGATTTAAAGTTACAAAAGTGATCCAACGACTGAAACTAAACCCTCCTATTTTCTTTTTTAACCTCCCTTTTCCATTTTCTCCTTCATATTTTCCTTTTTAACTATTTTTTTTTTTGCAGATGACAAAGTTTTTTATAAGATTTTTTTTAACAGAAAAGTCGATTATAAATAAATGATCATTTTTTGTTTTTTTAATTATTTAGTATACTCTTTAAAAAAAGGTTTAGGGTTTATATATACTCTTTCTTTCAAAAAAATTGAATTGGGTTTTTTTTATTTATTTGTATTCCAATTTGATTTATTTATTTTTCTCTTTTATTTTATTAGGATCATTTATTTAAGTTTTTGAACGATTTTAGAATCTTTCAAAAAAAAAAAAGATTTTATAAAAATGTTTGTACCTAAATCAATTAAAAAATCATTCGTCATGTTTACATTAGTTTTTTGTTTCGAACCTTGGGTAAAATTAGGATAGGGGATGGGATATGGATTATAATTATTATTAATTATTTATATGATTAATGAGTTGGGTTGAGGTTATGAAAAAAAATAATGGTAATGAATAATTTTCATTTAAGTTATATTTCAAAATAACTTTTTTTATAAATATGTATAGCAAAGATTCATAAATAATCTTTCAATTCACTTTTAAAATTTTTTGTTTTGCAAATATATAATGAGTGGTAATTGATAAAAAATCATTTAGAATCAAAATTTGTAAGAAAGAGACATTCAATTTGTGATATTTTTTTTAAATAAACATTTATTTTGGGACATATTGGAGTATATTATTTTGTGTTGTTTAGGGGTGATTTGTATTTTGTTGATAAACGATTATAAATAAATGATCATTTTTTGTTTTTTTTAATTATATAGTATACTCCTTAAAATAATGTTTAGGGTTTATATATTCATGACCAATTCTTCTATATACACAGTGTTAAATAACTAGATTGATTCGTTGGGAAAATAACCATGTATAAAGATGACTTCATTTGATCCAATTCTGCTTTGCTGACATATTACGAAACATATTACGAAAGGGGATAGACAATTCTTTGGCCATCAAGGTTAATGCTTGGATCATAAAGGCAAGCCCATCAAGGCTAATGCTTTAGACAAGCACCGACTTTACTACATAAACGTGATCATCTGGATGGAACAACTTATGTTGACAAGATAATTCCAAGAACAAATATTATAAATAATTTTGTACAGTTGATTGTATATTTTTACTAATAAACACTTTTCAAACAAACAATTATTTTTGATTTTTTTAAAAGAAAATATGCATTTATTTTGAGGCGGATGGAGCACATCTTTTCTCATGTGGTGCATGTGCATTTTTACAAATTGGGGGGGGGGGAGCTCCATGGTACCTCATGAAAATCATGGCTTAATTTGGCTTACACATCATTATAGAAGTATTTGTCATTTATCTTACACAATGTATTGTTTACACACAAAAACACAGATAGAGGTGACAGATAGTTGACGGTGAGTTATAGAGTGGTTTGAGATTATGGGAAAGACAGTATATGATAGGGGTGGGGGTATGAGGTGGGGTACTGGCCTGTGCGGTCCGCACAGGGGGTTAGTACTATTATATATAATTAAGTTTTTGAACGATTTTAGAATCTTTCAAAAAAAAAATGATTTTAGAAAAATGTTTGTACCTTAATCAATTAAAGAATCATTCGTCATGATTACTTAAGTTTGTTAATGATATCTTGAGTTAATTGAACTGTTCATTCCACTGTTATTAGAACATTCAACTTATAATCTGTTTCGTGACATTCTCCATGTCGAAAAAAATTTGAAAAATTACTAAAATCAAGTTTTTTTTTCAATGAGCAAATTTATGGATTTCTTTTGAAAAAAAATTGACTTTGACTAAGTCAACAGTTTGACCATCAATTTTTTTTTTCTGTTTACTATTTTCAGGAATATTTCTCGAAATTTCTGAATTCTTTTATTTACCAGATTTTTCGTGAAATTCTTTAAAATAGTTTGATTATTAAGTTTGTTAATGATATCTTGAGATGCGTTAAAATTCACCATCATTCTTTTCTATTAATTCCTTCCTTGATGCAAATGATATTATGATTATTGATGATTTGTTTGATAATGTTTTTCACCTTCTTCTCTTTGGCTTTGTTACTTTTTCAAAAAAAAAATTGATTCCCTCCTAATGGTTGTAGGAAAAGGCAAGGATTAAGAGAACACCAACCAAGGGTATGAGCAGAGTACAGAGAATGGAGTATTGGAATGCTAAGGACCACAAGAAATTTAAAATACTAGAGAAAAAACTCAGACAGACCCCGCAGAGATTAAGAGATACCCGCAGAGAGTTAGAGGCAGACCGCAGAGAGTTAGAGGCAGACCTATAATTTATGATGTAAACTAGACCGAGCTGAGGAATGGGGAGAGTACATGATGAACCAAGCTAGGCAATTGATGGATGCAGGGAAAAGTGAGGAAGATCAAGAGGAATGAAGAAAAGCCTAAAGAAGGGAGAGTTGTCTAATTAGACACTCTTTTTGGATATTAGTAGTTGATAGGGCACAATAGATAGTGACATGAGTAGTTAGTTAGTCTAGCATTAGATTATTTTTCTAATCCCCTTTGAAAAGAAAATCGCTCTGTTTGGTGTATGTTTAGATATTAAGATCTTGGTATCTTTATGCTAATTCATGTGGAGTAAATTTGAACAGAGTGAATAGGAACTTACTTTGTTTAGCACCATTTTATTGCATAGTTATGTGTATTTTTTATCTGAGTTTAGGATTTTATATTGTTTGTTTTATTTTGATTTATAGAAAGCATGCGGACAAAGCATCCACGGTTGCTTATAAGGCCAAGCTGCAAACATTCTTCGGGAAGGAAGTAAGCATTTTACTTCGTCTAAATATCTGATTTTATTTTAAATATGGGCTTTCGATGGTTTCTCGAATACCCTCTCTCAAGAAGTTTCAACTCCCAGGTAAATATCTTTGCACTTTATATATTTGTACCGGTTTAAAATTACATTTAAAACGTCATATAATTAGTATGCGATTTCAATTTCCCAACATTTTTCTCTTTTCATACTGACCCGTGCCAATGGCACGGGCATTTGAGTACTAGTATATAATACAATACATGGAGCTTTTAACTGCCTCTTAGCCCCCTATAAGTGATGGCTGAGATTCAAAGTTGACAAGTTGATTCAAGGGCTGAGATTTATCTTCCTTCCCCACTCCCCTCGGCGGTTGGTAACTCCCCTAGGCGGTTGTAGCAGTTTACGACACCACCCACGTAACCCTTTCTCCCAGTTACCTCGCACACCGCCGTCGATCATTCTTCTTCCGTATTCACCTTCGCGCTCTCTCCCCTCCGCCCCCGTTATCCGCCGTTCCTTAGACTGTGAAATTTCTAGGGTTTATCCCCTACAACCGTGACTCCCCTAACCCGTCAAAATCACTCTCCGGCGATGAACCTCTAATGCTCTCTCTACCCTACCCCTCCGTCCATTGATTATCTCTCAGCGTTCAGCGTTCGTCGCTCTCACACTCCATCAGGCCTTCTTCGCAATTCTCTCACTGGGTCCATCAATCGATTTCTATGCAAGGTTAGTGTCAGCAAACGTTTTCCTAATTTTAATCTTCTGTACTTTGTCTTTCTTTCTTTCTATTCTTGATGTTCAAACCTATGTTTGTGTTCCCAATTGAATTGAAAGGATTCAATTTGGTTTGGGTTTGGATTAATTTTATTTGTGGGTTTCCTTCTCAGATGGTGGCTCAATATGACTTGGATTCACTGTGAAGAAGATATTGAATTTCAATTGGTTTGTGATTTGGAAAGAGATTGGTGGAGGTTTTGTTGAACAAAATGTTATAAGGGGTGGAGCTGTAGTCAGATGTTCGACTCGAAGGTACTACTTTATAAAATTGAACACCTACATTTATTAATGCTACTGCAGTTTTTTTTATGCGAAGTAAATTGGTAAGAATTTTACAATAAAATTGCGCATCAGTTCTAATAAGGTTTTGATTTAACTACACTAGATCCTCTATTATGGTGAGCTTTGCTTTGATTGGTGTTAAATCATGAATTACTTGGGTCTAGAAACTGGACATCTTACATTTTTATCCAAATTTTTTTCCTTTCTCATTTGAAGATTTAATTGGGTGACTTTGTAATGGACATGTGGTGGGGTGGTTTATGGGGATAACTTGGGGGATAAGCATAATACTCCCTCCATCCCAGAATGATAGTCCCTTTTCCCCTTTTTGTTTGTCCCAAAAAATTAATCCCATTCCAAACTTGGGGGAGTATATAATTTCAAAACTATCCTCCAGAAAATCTCTAAGGAAGAGGAGCAAGTGCATGAGTCTGTAAGTGCATGAGTCTGTAAATGCATGAGAGGAATGAAAGGTCCTGAGTGTGATCAAATGTGGGTGGGACTTAGTAAACATATCCAAAGATTAGTTTTATCAGTTCAACGCCTTCTATCAATGCAAATTACAATATTAGAGCAACAGGGTAATATCATCAATGTTTTTTAGAAAAAAGAAGGAAAAATCTTGATGATGATTGCATGTGGGAGAACATAAAGGGATTGATTGTATTTGTAATGGTTGTTTAGTCTTTTGTTATCTTTTCTCTAATGCAACATTAATATTTGGATTTGTTAGTGTTGTTGGAAATTAAGAAAAAGATCATCAGTCGGGGATCAAAGGAGCATCTCCTTAGAGCGTCAGATTTAGGGAACTAAGAAGGGGACTTTATGGTTATTTCTCTTTTTTAATCTGCGCGTACCGGTTCTGTAACGACCCTAAACCTAGGCACTAATTTTAGTATAATATGATAGGCTTTTAATCTTTATGTTAACTTTATGTACTTATATTATGCCTTTAATGTTATGATAAGTTGAGATGGTTAGGAGATAATTTTAAAAGCCTTGGGATAAAATGAAAGTAAGTTAAAGTCTTTGGGTGGAATTAAAATAATTGAAAGTAAAATAAAGTAATAGGGTGTAATGATAATAAAATGAGCAAATAAAATAAATTGGGTTGGGAAGGTTATTTAAAAAAAAAAAAAAAAAAAAAAAAGAAAGAAAGAAATTTGGAAGTATGGGGGGACCATACCTTTCTTCCCTAAATTCCTCTCCTTCCTTATATTAGTCAATGACTACCCTACTCTTCCCATACCACCTCCATACTTCTCATTCATCTTCTTTAATCATTCTCTTCTTCCTTCTTTCAAAAACTATCCATGGATACACTTTTATGAAAGCCTCACTTCTCAAGTTCCTACTAAGGCCAATTCTACTCCATTTTCAAATCCAAGAGTACTTTTGAGCTTGGGACAACTAGGGGAATCTATCAAGCTAAGAAGATCATTATTTCATCCTAAAATCCTAAGGTGAATTATTATGACTTTCCTTCCTCTAAATGTTCATGAGATATCTATTGTTGTTATTGTTGTTATAATGTTTATTGGATGCTTTGGAAACTTTCTTGGAATGGAGGAATTGGTTAAGGTCATAGGAAAATGTTGTTGTTCTTGGAAGTGTTAAAGAATGGAAGAAATGGGTGGAGTTAGATTTAAAGAATGAAAACTTGAAATGGGTTAGTTAAATGGGTGAAGTTAGTTTTAAAAGGATTAACTTGAAATGTGTTGGGGAATGGGTTGGAAATCTTGTGGAAATAATCTAGGTTTATGTTATTTTGGGTTTAATTAAATTAAGAAATTAGACTTGGAAGGTGATAGTGAAATGAGTAGAAATTCAAGGGGTAAATAATATAAGATTAAATCATTTTGGGTTACATGGTTTAGTATGAGAGATATGTGGTTAGTAAGCCTTCTAAGTTCACCAAATTTGAGCATGCTTGGGTTTAGATTGATTCAACTGAAATCTGGAAAATTCGCCTCATGGGCGGTCACCCATGGGAGCTGGGCGGTCGCCCATGACTACAGAAAATGCCCTTCATATTACCCTTGCTTGGGCGGTCGCCCATACCCCTTTGGGCGGTCGCCCATGTCGACAGAATTATTGTCCAGTTTCCTTTCCTGCTGAATTCTCACTAGCAAACTCCGGGCATGATACTTAACCAATTTAAAGTAGTGGAACCTAACCTTTTCGGAATATGAATTTAATCCTTTTAACCTAGGTTATATTAGAACTTGGGCCACTTAAGCATTGTGACTTCAACTTGATAAATTTAGCTTGAATCTCTATAGGGACTTGTAATGTGGATCATTGTCCGGAAAATGGTTGTTAAGCTTGATTCGTACTTCACCGATATGGTTCGAACTTGGGAAGTAGATCGTGAACTTTTATTAATGTTATCTGAGGTTGTGTAATGACTTTCACTTGGTAAAGTTAACTTGGATCCTTATAGAGATCATTTATTATTGAATATTGTCTAAGTGTAGTTAATTGTTGATACTTTGTTACTTCACTTGAGTACATATTCATGGTTGATATTATGCTTAGTGTATTACATAAATGTTGCACTATGATATTGGTTGAACATGAGTATATTTTACCATGTTGCTATGTTGCTTATCCCCTTTGTGGATTATATTTCAAGTAACTATTATGTGCTTGATAATGTGTTAATCAGCTGATGTTGGGGGTATAACATAATACGATCAATTATGGAAGTGTGACCTAATGTGATCGGATTATGTTATATACGTGGCCGTCCCCTTCGTGGCCACGGGTTGGGGTATAGCATTATTGAGCCAAAAGCCTTACAGAGTTGCTACTATCTTATTTGGTTCCCTGAAAAACGGGTCTTATAAGATGTGAGTATTGCTTAAGCAGCTCACTTAAGATTGGAGTATTATTATACCCAATGTTGTACGACTATTGTTCAGACGGGAAAAGGTAAACCAAGGTAATGTAAGGTGTTTACAGCTTTTCCAATGTGTTATATGCAACTTGTTATGTGTTGCATTTTACTTGGCATATTGTTGCATTCATAATAGCTTGCTGAGATTTATTCTCACCCCTCTCCCTTTAATGTTTTAGATTCCGAAACAGGCGGACCGGCCAAGTAAGGGCGGTGAGGAGTTTGGAAGTGATTTTGGGAATTGTCGAGGTATGAATAGGTTGGCATAGAAAGTATATTTTGGGTATAATTCATTTATGGAGTTGTATTTATAAACCTTAATTTTATGTTATAACCGATGTCTTTTTGTAACTAAAACAGTTTCTTACTTTCAAAGTGGGTCAACTCTTTCTCCATTGTGGAAAGGTGTAGAGTTATTTTGAAATGGTTATGACAATTATGTTTATATTTGAAAGTTAAATCAAAGTTTCAAAAGTTAAGGAAATTTGGGTTAGTTTGAGGACGCTCCAGCTCGGGGTCCTCACAGTTGGTATCAGAGCTCGGTTAGAGTTCTCGGGTAGAGTCTAGCTGAGTGAGAGTGTGTGATAACTGACGTCAAGGGTTTAATGCAGGAATTTGTTCAATGACAGAAAATGATAATGACCAACCAAGGAATTAAGAAAATGTGAGCAATATGGAGAGATAGATTCCTCCACAATCATTTGAGGTATATTATCTGTCTCCAGAATTAGGGATCATACTTTTCTAAATTCCTGTTCATGTTGTTCTCATGTGGCATTATATTTTGCTTTATTTGCATAAATGGTCTAAGAGTTGCCTTATGTACTGGAGGTTCTACTCTTATGGGAGAGTACCTCGAATCATTCTTGATTATCATGGTAATTGTGATTAAGTGGGCATGGATTGCCGGTGGATGTGGTAGAGATACCAATCCGTGAATTATTGTCATATTGACCTGAACTATTTGAGTAGTTGTTGTGTTTGGGGAGGACTATCGCAAGAAACGAGTCTCCTTATCTATGTTTGATTTGCCTCCGTGTGTAGTTGAGGCGGATAAGTTATTTATTGATATTATGTCATATATGCGTAAATATCGAAAGTATGGCCTAAAGAATGTGAAGGTTATTTGAGTTATGTGTTATATTCAAGTAAAAGAACCTTGAATTATCTCATGTACAGGTGGTAAATAAATTGGTGAACTCTTAGTTGAGGTTAGGTATATGGCCTAATTAAGAGTGGTTTATGGTTGTATAACTTGCGTGAGTATTTATACATTGGTGTCTCGTGGTGGAGACTAGATATATAAGACTAGTATGGAAAGTGATAGTTTAAGTGGGATTATGTAGGTTATAGAATATCGCGAGTACGAGATCTTATGAAACTGATATATCTTTGCTTTATGTGCTATAAGTATATTCTCTAATGAGAGATTGATTGTATTCTTGCTACTATTTGAACAAGAAATCGGTATATTCTGTAGGTGATATCACCCTATAAGTTGACTAAGTGGTGTTTTCCATGTGGGTTTCAAAATGGGTTCCCATCAGGTATCATACCAGGATATTGAGGCTTTGAGTTGAGATAAGGTACTATTTTAGTATTCGGATCCCTAGATAGAGGACACTAATTGGGATAATGAAATTGATGACTCAACTTGGGAAATTATTCGATAAAGAAGATAATAAGCTCAGCGAATTTCCGTAAGAATGAATTGTTTCCATATTTAGAAAAGATGATACTTGGTGGTTATTTATAGAATATGGAGATCTCAAAGTAGTAACTGTGAAGAATAAGTATGCGTTATCACTTGTTGAGGATGTGTATGACTGATTTTAGAAACTAGTAGAATACTCAATGGTTATTAGTTGAATTTTCGGGGTGTTACAATTGTAGTGAAAATTTGTTGTAAGGATATACTTAAGACAACATTTGTATCAATTATGACCGTTTTGGTTTGTGGTTGTGTATTAGTTATGGAGAGGTAAATAGGGTAATTATGAAGAAGTATAATAGATGTAGTTTTTGGTGACTTATAGGATCAACTTCAGGAATTGGTAATATATGTATATGGTTTACCTTGGGAAATGGTTATCATTAGTTGAGAATATAATGTGAGGATAAATCTTATTGGAAGGCAGGATACTTTAGGATGATTACACCCTATATGTTTACTTAGTTGCGCGACTCATATGAGAGATTGGTGTGATGCTTGGTAAAGTATTGACGTTATACGGATTTTGAGTTTGTTGATGGTTATCGAGAGGTAAGTTAGTTACACTGTTAAGGTTTAATTGCAATTCGGGGATGATTGATCTATGTGAGTTTCAACTCTATTTTCTTATTAGGAAATCGTGGTAATTGATCAGAAACTTGAGGTATGCAATACGTTGTTACTAAGGACAATACCCATACCAAAGGTAGGGAATAGATGACTCAAAATAAGTAAAAGTGTTGAATATTCAACTTGAGGAATTATTGAATTGAGGATGCTTTACCAAGTTTATAATCTTAATGAATGTTTTAGTGTTACTTATCGGAGATAGTAATAGTATTACGAGATTGTGTTTTCTTATAGAGAATTTAACTAAGTAGAAATATTATTAGTGATGGCCACACTATAAATAGAAGTCAAACAAGAATATTATGTTAGGATTGTTTTAAATGTGCTTTATAACTTTGGATTGTATATTGAACTTCGTTATGAGCAATTGTGCCCTTCGGGGATAGTTGATTTAATAAGGTCAGTAAACCGTTTTTATGTACATTAAAATCTGTGAGTAATTTAACTATCTACCACTGGTATGGGACGGTTGTAGATAATTAAATCACTCGAGTTATTTTTGTTAGCTTATCAATCTTTTGAAAATTTCTTAAAATTGTGAGTGGTTTAGTTAATTAAAACTGGTATGGGACAGTTTTAAATAAATAAACCATTCGAGTCTCATTGGATCTCTTTTTATCTATCCTTTGAAATTCTGAAAGATGTTGTAAATTTTAGAAAGACTTGATGTTCTAAAGATATAATTTGTACAGAAACAAGTAGAAAGGCAACCTAGTTCCCCTATAATGATTAATTGTATTAAAGTTTTGATCCGAGAAATGATTTGCTAAATTGTGGGGTTATTAATGTGACGGTCGCAGTAGACTTGGTTTTTGTATTGGAGTTGGATCGGCTCCGTTGTGGGCGGCCAACCATTTGATTTGAATATTGATCTGTCACTGGACCTGAACATAATTGGAACATTGAAGTGTGAAATATGGTCAATTAATATTCCGTTCGTGGAATCAGGGTCTTATTAGCATGTCCATATTTATTATTCCATGGGCAATTGTTTAATGTTATATTATGAGAACTGCGGATAAGATAATTGAACTAACTCGTTTCAAGTGAGTCAAGATATAAGGTGGTTTGATCACAAATGTGAAAATAGAATATTGATGTTAGAAAATTTATTAAAATATTTAGAGTTCTAGATTGAACTTGAGAGTATTATCAAGATGGATTTTGTGATTGGGTTACCTTGGAAGTAAAAAGGAGTATGTTGTTTTATTTATAGAAAGTTGGTTGTATTTTCTACTCATTACATAGGTATATAGTGATGAGATTCTTTGATCAAGTCCTCATATATGTTAGGGGATAGTTTGATTGTATAAACCCCATAATATTAAATGGATTGGATAGACATCAATTTGGAAGATCCTTTTGGAATGTATGAATGCTATTAAGTTTAACCTTGTGAAAAATTTGAGGAATCGTTACTTATTGTTGAGGATATGATACAGGCATGTACAGTGAATGTTAGTAGCCGATAGGAAGTATGGTTACCAATGGTTGGGTATGTATAATATCAGTTATCATTCTAGCATTGAGATAAAACCTTATGAGGTGTGGTTCGGGAAGAAAATATCGATCTCTAATTTGTTGGGGTGAGGTTAGTGAAGCAAGGCCTAAGGTAAATTGGCGCCAAAGTTTGTTAATCCATTTGAAGTTTTAGAAAAGGTCGGTGATTTGACTTATAGACTGGCTTGGAGCAGCTTATAGAGTATTTGAAGTTTTTAATGTAATTGTAATGTATTTGGTGACATAAGTTGTAATACTTTTATTTATTTATATCTTTATTAAGGTCGTGAAAATTCGGGTTAGTGATATTTGTATGGTATTCTTGGAACATTAAGTTGTAATATCGTATTATTAATAGAAGTAGAAATCTTGGGGAAGAATCACAACATTGAAGAGACTATTTGGGAATTTGAGTCTGAGGTATATATATATAAGTAACCGAGGCGGGTTGAACAACTAGGTAAGTGACAGTCAAATTCGGGACGAATTTTCTTTAAGGGGGAGTGAGTGTAACGACCCTAAACCTAGGCACTAATTTTAGTATAATATGATAGGCTTTTAATATTTATGTTAACTTTATGTACTTATATTATGCCTTTAATGTTATGATAAGTTGAGATGGTTAGGAGATAATTTTAAAAGCCTTGGGATAAAATGAAAGTAAGTTAAAGTCTTTGGGTGGAATTAAAATAATTGAAAGTAAAATAAAGTAATAGGGTGTAATGATAATAAAATGAGCAAATAAAATAAATTGGGTTGGGAAGGTTATTTAAAAAAAAAAAAAAAAAAAAGAAAGAAAGAAATTTGGAAGTATGGGGGGACCATACCTTTCTTCCCTAAATTCCTCTCCTTCCTTATATTAGTCAATGACTACCCTACTCTTCCCATACCTCTTCCATACTTCTCATTCATCTTCTTTAATCATTCTCTTCTTCCTTCTTTAAAAAACTATCCATGGATACACTTTTATGAAAGCCTCACTTCTCAAGTTCCTACTAAGGCCAATTCTACTCCATTTTCAAATCCAAGAGTACTTTTGAGCTTGGGACAACTAGGGGAATCTATCAAGCTAAGAAGATCATTATTTCATCCTAAAATCCTAAGGTGAGTTATTATGACTTTCCTTCCTCTAAATGTTCATGAGATATCTATTGTTGTTATTGTTGTTATAATGTTTATTGGATGCTTTGGAAACTTTCTTGAAATGGAGGAATTGGTTAAGGTCATAGGAAAATGTTGTTGTTCTTGAAAGTGTTAAAGAATGGAAGAAATGGGTGGAGTTAGATTTAAAGAATGAAAACTTGAAATGGGTTAGTTAAATGGGTGAAGTTAGTTTTAAAAGGATTAACTTGAAATGTGTTGGGGAATGGGTTGGAAATCTTGTGGAAATAATCTAGGTTTATGTTATTTTGGGTTTAATTAAATTAAGAAATTAGACTTGGAAGGTGATAGTGAAATGAGTAGAAATTCAAGGGGTAAATAATATAAGATTAAATCATTTTGGGTTACATGGTTTAGTATGAGAGATATGTGGTTAGTAAGCCTTCTAAGTTCACCAAATTTGAGCATGCTTGGGTTTAGATTGATTCAACTGAAATCTGGAAAATTCGCCTCATGGGCGGTCGCCCATGGGAGCTGGGCGGTCGCCCATGACCACAGAAAATGCCCTTCATATTACCCTTGCTTGGGCGGTCGCCCATACCCCTTTGGGCGGTCGCCCATGTCGACAGAATTATTGTCCAGTTTCCTTTTCCTGCTGAATTCTCACTAGCAAACTCCGGGCATGATACTTAACCAATTTAAAGTAGTGGAACCTAACCTTTCCGGAATATGAATTTAATCCTTTTAACCTAGGTTATAGTAGAACTTGGGCCACTTAAGCATTGTGACTTCAACTTGATAAATTTAGCTTGAATCTCTATAGGGACTTGTAATGTGGATCATTGTCCGGAAAATGGTTGTTAAGCTTGATTCGTACTTCACCGATATGGTTCGAACTTGGGAAGTAGATCGTGAACTTTTATTAATGTTATCTGAGGTTGTGTAATGACTTTCACTTGGTAAAGTTAACTTGGATCCTTATAGAGATCATTTATTATTGAATATTGTCTAAGTGTAGTTAATTGTTGATACTTTGTTACTTCACTTGAGTACATATTCATGGTTGATATTATGCTTAGTGTATTACATAAATGTTGCACTATGATATTGGTTGAACATGAGTATATTTTACCATGTTGCTATGTTGCTTATCCCCTTTGTGGATTATATTTCAAGTAACTATTATGTGCTTGATAATGTGTTAATCAGCTGATGTTGGGGGTATAACATAATACGATCAATTATGGAAGTGTGACCTAATGTGATCGGATTATGTTATATCTGTGACCGTCCCCTTCTGTGGCCACAGGTTGGGGTATAGCATCTGTATTGAGCCAAAAGCCTTACAGAGTTGCTACTATCTTATTTGGTTCCCTGAAAAACGGGTCTTATAAGATGTGAGTATTGCTTAAGCAGCTCACTTAAGATTGGAGTATTATTATACCCAATGTTGTACGACTATTGTTCAGACGGGAAAAGGTAAACCAAGGTAATGTAAGGTGTTTACAGCTTTTCCAATGTGTTATATGCAACTTGTTATGTGTTGCATTTTACTTGGCATATTGTTGCATTCATAATAGCTTGCTGAGATTTATTCTCACCCCTCTCCCTTTAATGTTTTAGATTCCGAGACAGGCGGACCGGCCAAGTAAGGGCGGTGAGGAGTTTGGAAGTGATTTTGGGAATTGTCGGGGTATGAATAGGTTGGCATAGAAAGTATATTTTGGGTATAATTCATTTATGGAGTTGTATTTATAAACCTTAATTTTATGTTATAACCGATGTCTTTTTGTAACTAAAACAGTTTCTTACTTTCAAAGTGGGTCAACTCTTTCTCCATTGTGGAAAGGTGTAGAGTTATTTTGAAATGGTTATGACAATTATGTTTATATTTGAAAGTTAAATCAAAGTTTCAAAAGTTAAGGAAATTTGGGTTAGTTTGAGGACGCTCCAGCTCGGGACACGTGTAGGTTCCGGGTCGGGGTCCTCACAGTTGGTATCAGAGCTCGGTTAGAGTTCTCGGGTAGAGTCTAGCTGAGTGAGAGTGTGTGATAACTGACGTCAAGGGTTTAATGCAGGAATTTGTTCAATGACAGAAAATGATAATGACCAACCAAGGAATTAAGAAAATGTGAGCAATATGGAGAGATAGATTCCTCCACAATCATTTGAGGTATATTATCTGTCTCCAGAATTAGGGATCATACTTTTCTAAATTCCTGTTCATGTTGTTCTCATGTGGCATTATATTTTGCTTTATTTGCATAAATGGTCTAAGAGTTGCCTTATGTACTGGAGGTTCTACTCTTATGGGAGAGTACCTCGAATCATTCTTGATTATCATGGTAATTGTGATTAAGTGGGCATGGATTGCCGGTGGATGTGGTAGAGATACCAATCCGTGAATTATTGTCATATTGACCTGAACTATTTGAGTAGTTGTTGTGTTTGGGGAGGACTATCGCAAGAAACGAGTCTCCTTATCTATGTTTGATTTGCCTCCGTGTGTAGTTGAGGCGGATAAGTTATTTATTGATATTATGTCATATATGCGTAAATATCGAAAGTATGGCCTAAAGAATGTGAAGGTTATTTGGGTTATGTGTTATATTCAAGTAAAAGAACCTTGAATTATCTCATGTACAGGTGGTAAATAAATTGGTGAACTCTTAGTTGAGGTTAGGTATATGGCCTAATTAAGAGTGGTTTATGGTTGTATAACTTGCGTGAGTATTTATACATTGGTGTCTCGTGGTGGAGACTAGATATATAAGACTAGTATGGAAAGTGATAGTTTAAGTGGGATTATGTAGGTTATAGAATATCGCGAGTACGAGATCTTATGAAACTGATATATCTTTGCTTTATGTGCTATAAGTATATTCTCTAATGAGAGATTGATTGTATTCTTGCTACTATTTGAACAAGAAATCAGATATTCCTGTAGGTGATATCACCCTATAAGTTGACTAAGTGGTGTTTTCCATGTGGGTTTCAAAATGGGTTCCCATCAGGTATCATACCAGGATATTGAGGCTTTGAGTTGAGATAAGGTACTATTTTAGTATTCGGATCCCTAGATAGAGGACACTAATTGGGATAATGAAATTGATGACTCAACTAGGGAAATTATTCGATAAAGAAGATAATAAGCTCAGCAAATTTCCATAAGAATGAATTGTTACCATATTTAGAAAAGATGATACTTGGTGGTTATTTATAGAATATGGAGATCTCAAAGTAGTAACTGTGAAGAATAAGTATGCGTTATCACTTGTTGAGGATGTGTATGACTGATTTTAGAAACTAGTAGAATACTCAATGGTTATTAGTTGAATTTTCGGGGTGTTACAATTGTAGTGAAAATTTGTTGTAAGGATATACTTAAGACAACATTTGTATCAATTATGACCGTTTTGGTTTGTGGTTGTGTATTAGTTATGGAGAGGTAAATAGGGTAATTATGAAGAAGTATAATAGATGTAGTTTTTGGTGACTTATAGGATCAACTTCAGGAATTGGTAATATATGTATATGGTTTACCTTGGGAAATGGTTATCATTAGTTGAGAATATAATGTGAGGATAAATCTTATTGGAAGGCAGGATACTTTAGGATGATTACACCCTATATGTTTACTTAGTTGCGCGACTCATATGAGAGATTGGTGTGATGCTTGGTAAAGTATTGACGTTATACGGATTTTGAGTTTGTTGATGGTTATCGAGAGGTAAGTTAGTTACACTTTGTTAAGGTTTAATTGCAATTCGGGGATGATTGATCTATGTGAGTTTCAACTCTATTTTCTTATTAGGAAATCGTGGTAATTGATCAGAAACTTGAGGTATGCAATACGTTGTTACTAAGGACAATACCCATACCAAAGGTAGGGAATAGATGACTCAAAATAAGTAAAAGTGTTGAATATTCAACTTGAGGAATTATTGAATTGAGGATGCTTTACCAAGTTTATAATCTTAATGAATGTTTTAGTGTTACTTATCGGAGATAGTAATAGTATTACAAGATTGTGTTTTCTTATAGAGAATTTAACTAAGTAGAAATATTATTAGTGATGGCCACACTATAAATAGAAGTCAAACAAGAATATTATGTTAGGATTGTTTTAAATGTGCTTTATAACTTTGGATTGTATATTGAACTTCGTTATGAGCAATTGTGCCCTTCGGGGATAGTTGATTTAATAAGGTCAGTAAACCGTTTTTATGTACATTAAAATCTGTGAGTAATTTAACTATCTACCACTGGTATGGGACGGTTGTAGATAATTAAATCACTCGAGTTATTTTTGTTAGCTTATCAATCTTTTGAAAATTTCTTAAAATTGTGAGTGGTTTAGTTAATTAAAACTGGTATGGGACAGTTTTAAATAAATAAACCATTCGAGTCTCATTGGATATCTTTTTATCTATCCTTTGAAATTCTGAAAGATGTTGTAAATTTTAGAAAGACTTGATGTTCTAAAGATATAATTTGTACAGAAACAAGTAGAAAGGCAACCTAGTTCCCCTATAATGATTAATTGTATTAAAGTTTTGATCCGAGAAATGATTTGCTAAATTGTGGGGTTATTAATGTGACGGTCGCAGTAGACTTGGTTTTTGTATTGGAGTTGGATCGGCTCCGTTGTGGGCGGCGAACCATTTGATTTGAATATTGATCTGTCACATCGACACGAACATAATTGGAACATTGAAGTGTGAAATATGGTCAATTAATATTCCGTTCGTGGAATCAGGGTCTTATTAGCATGTCCATATTTATTATTCCATGGGCAATTGTTTAATGTTATATTATGAGAACTGCGGATAAGATAATTGAACTAACTCGTTTCAAGTGAGTCAAGATATAAGGTGGTTTGATCACAAATGTGAAAATAGAATATTGATGTTAGAAAATTTATTAAAATATTTAGAGTTCTAGATTGAACTTGAGAGTATTATCAAGATGGATTTTGTGATTGGGTTACCTTGGAAGTAAAAAGGAGTATGTTGTTTTATTTATAGAAAGTTGGTTGTATTTTCTACTCATTACATAGGTATATAGTGATGAGATTCTTTGATCAAGTCCTCATATATGTTAGGGGATAGTTTGATTGTATAAACCCCATAATATTAAATGGATTGGATAGACATCAATTTGGAAGATCCTTTTGGAATGTATGAATGCTATTAAGTTTAACCTTGTGAAAAATTTGAGGAATCGTTACTTATTGTTGAGGATATGGTACGGGCATGTACAGTGAATGTTAGTAGCCGATAGGAAGTATGGTTACCAATGGTTGGGTATGTATAATATCGGTTATCATTCTAGCATTGAGATAAAACCTTATGAGGTGTGGTTCGGAAAGAAAATATCGATCTCTAATTTGTTGGGGTGAGGTTAGTGAAGCAAGGCCTAAGGTAAATTGGCGCCAAAGTTTGTTAATCCATTTGAAGTTTTAGAAAAGGTCGGTGATTTGACTTATAGACTGGCTTGGAGCAGCTTATAGAGTATTTGAAGTTTTTAATGTAATTGTAATGTATTTGGTGACATAAGTTGTAATACTTTTATTTATTTATATCTTTATTAAGGTCGTGAAAATTCGGGTTAGTGATATTTGTATGGTATTTTTGGAACATTAAGTTGTAATATCGTATTATTAATAGAAGTAGAAATCTTGGGGAAGAATCACAACATTGAAGAGACTATTTGGGAATTTGAGTCTGAGGTATATATATATAAGTAACCGAGGCTGGTTGAACAACTAGGTAAGTGACAGTCAAATTCGGGACGAATTTTCTTTAAGGGGGAGTGAGTGTAACGACCCTAAACCTAGGCACTAATTTTAGTATAATATGATAGTCTTTTAATATTTATGTTAACTTTATGTACTTATATTATGCCTTTAATGTTATGATAAGTTGAGATGGTTAGGAGATAATTTTAAAAGCCTTGGGATAAAATGAAAGTAAGTTAAAGTCTTTGGGTGGAATTAAAATAATTGAAAGTAAAATAAAGTAATAGGGTGTAATGATAATAAAATGAGCAAATAAAATAAATTGGGTTGGGAAGGTTATTTAAAAAAAAAAAAAAAAAAAAAAAGAAAGAAAGAAATTTGGAAGTATAGGGGGACCATACCTTTCTTCCCTAAATTCCTCTCCTTCCTTATATTAGTCAATGACTACTCTACTCTTCCCATACCTCTTTCATACTTCTCATTCATCTTCTTTAATCATTCTCTTCTTCCTTCTTTAAAAAACTATCCATGAATACACTTTTATGAAAGCCTCACTTCTCAAGTTCCTACTAAGGCCAATTCTACTCCATTTTCAAATTCAAGAGTACTTTTGAGCTTGGGACAACTAGGGGAATCTATCAAGCTAAGAAGATCATTATTTCATCCTAAAATCCTAAGGTGAGTTATTATGACTTTCCTTCCTCTAAATGTTCATGAGATATCTATTGTTGTTATTGTTGTTATAATGTTTATTGGATGCTTTGGAAACTTTCTTGGAATGGAGGAATTGGTTAAGGTCATAGGAAAATGTTGTTGTTCTTGGAAGTGTTAAAGAATGGAAGAAATGGGTGGAGTTAGATTTAAAGAATGAAAACTTGAAATGGGTTAGTTAAATGGGTGAAGTTAGTTTTAAAAGGATTAACTTGAAATGTGTTGGGGAATGGGTTGGAAATCTTGTGGAAATAATCTAGGTTTATGTTATTTTGGGTTTAATTAAATTAAGAAATTAGACTTGGAAGGTGATAGTGAAATGAGTAGAAATTCAAGGGGTAAATAATATAAGATTAAATCATTTTGGGTTACATGGTTTAGTATGAGAGATATGTGGTTAGTAAGCCTTCTAAGTTCACCAAATTTGAGCATGCTTGGGTTTAGATTGATTCAACTGAAATCTGGAAAATTCGCCTCATGGGCGGTCGCCCATGGGAGCTGGGCGGTCGCCCATGACCACAGAAAATGCCCTTCATATTACCCTTGCTTGGGCGGTCGCCCATACCCCTTTGGGCGGTCGCCCATGTCGACAGATTTATTGTCCAGTTTCCTTTTCCTGCTGAATTCTCACTAGCAAACTCCGGGCATGATACTTAACCAATTTAAAGTAGTGGAACCTAACCTTTCCGGAATATGAATTTAATCCTTTTAACCTAGGTTATATTAGAACTTGGGCCACTTAAGCATTGTGACTTCAACTTGATAAATTTAGCTTGAATCTCTATAGGGACTTGTAATATGGATCATTGTCCGGAAAATGGTTGTTAAGCTTGATTCGTACTTCACCGGTATGGTTCGAACTTGGGAAGTAGATCGTGAACTTTTATTAATGTTATCTGAGGTTGTGTAATGACTTTCACTTGGTAAAGTTAACTTGGATCCTTATAGAGATCATTTATTATTGAATATTGTCTAAGTGTAGTTAATTATTGATACTTTGTTACTTCACTTTAGTACATATTCATGGTTGATATTATGCTTAGTGTATTACATAAATGTTGCACTATGATATTGGTTAAACATGAGTATATTTTACCATGTTGCTATGTTGCTTATCCCCTTTGTGGATTATATTTCAAGTAACTATTATGTGCTTGATAATGTGTTAATCAGCTGATGTTGGGGGTATAACATAATACGATCAATTATGGAAGTGTGACCTAATGTGATCGGATTATGTTATATCTGTGACCGTCCCCTTCTGTGGCCACAGGTTGGGGTATAGCATCTGTATTGAGCCAAAAGCCTTACAGAGTTGCTACTATCTTATTTGGTTCCCTGAAAAACGGGTCTTATAAGATGTGAGTATTGCTTAAGCAGCTCACTTAAGATTGGAGTATTATTATACCCAATGTTGTACGACTATTGTTCAGACGGGAAATTGTAAACCAAGGTAATGTAAGGTGTTTACAGCTTTTCCAATGTGTTATATGCAACTTGTTATGTGTTGCATTTTACTTGGCATATTGTTGCATTCATAATAGCTTGCTGAGATTTATTCTCACCCCTCTCCCTTTAATGTTTTAGATTCCGAGACAGGCGAACCGGCCAAGTAAGGGCGGTGAGGAGTTTGGAAGTGATTTTGGGAATTATCGGGGTATGAATAGGTTGGCATAGAAAGTATATTTTGGGTATAATTCATTTATGGAGTTGTATTTATAAACCTTAATTTTATGTTATAACCGATGTCTTTTTGTAACTAAAACAGTTTCTTACTTTCAAAGTGGGTCAACTCTTTCTCCATTGTGGAAAGGTGTAGAGTTATTTTGAAATGGTTATGACAATTATGTTTATATTTGAAAGTTAAATCAAAGTTTTAAAAGTTAAGAAAATTTGGGTTAGTTTGAGGACGCTCCAGCTCGGGACACGTGTAGATTCCGGGTCGGGGTCCTCACAGGTTCAAAGAGATGGCAAATTAGATGGCACATTTCTATCTTCATTCATATATTCTTTGACATGACAAATTATTTGAGATTGATGAGGCGACAGGACTTGGGAAAGGGGTAGTGTGAAGAAAGAAGATTTGGTTATTTGCTTATTTGACTCAGGTGGACCTGTCTTTTTAGTACAAATCAATTTTTGTACCGTTTTTGTGCCATTGGCACAAAGTAATACCTGAATACTAGTATAAAACAATGTAAATTATATACTTTTGATAATTACAACATTATTTCACTAAAAGTTTCATCTCCATTTTAGTTACATCAATAAATTAATAAAAATATACGAAAACTTACTATTAAAATCAATCACAAAACAAAAAAATTTTAAAAATTATAGGACTTCATAAAATTGTAATAAAAATATAAATTCAAAACAAATGAAATTTACTATAAAATGAAAACATCAACGACAAACCAAATATCATAAGAAAAAAATTAATAAAAATATAAAAATAAATTGCTAATCAAAAGACAAATAAAATTCTCATTTGAGTCAAGATGTAATCTGGAAAAAAAAACGTTTATAAATAAACAAAAATTGAATTCAAGTTAAATAAAAAATTAATCAAAATGAAGTTTGAAAATTAAATCAGCTTTTAAGTTGTTCAAACTTTAGAATAAAATGCATATCAAAAAGTTAAAAGTAAATTTAGTCATTCATAAAAAAAACATAAAAGTCACTTTAAGGATCTTACACTAAACTTGTCACGCTACTTTATCAAAATATCGACAAATGGCGTGGGAAGGATGAACAACAGGAGGAAAAAAACCATGCATGTGAAGGAAAAATGTGATTAAATATAAAAATTTAAGAAATCTCATTTTTTTTATATAACCTCAAGTGAAGTTAAATGAACCTGGTAATTAAACTATGACATAGGAGTATAATTCTTTCTTGTCTCTTGGACCGCTAACTGTTTGATTTTATCGGTCACTAGAATAAGCCCGTGTCCGAGGACACTGATGCTACCATGGAAAATGGTGTTGCACAGGAGCTGACTCACAGCTATCCCAGAGGATACTCCGGCTGGTCTTCTTGGGATGGAAGGCCCTGATTCCTACACACAAGTCAACAAGGGTAAACTAAACCGGGGATGGCTCCGGTGAAACCCCTCCGACGTGAGAATAAGTATGGTTTCTTCAGATAAAAAACGGATGTGTTCTTGGAGAATAAATTGAGAGAGAGTTTAGAAAGAGAATAGAACTTACCTAATTATCATGCATTCCACGTTTTTATACTGATATCTAATCATAGGCCATACCTTTAGAGGACACGTGTCAGTCACCCACACTCTTTGGATCAACTACCCACAAAGTTGGTATGAAAGTACTACCCATCCCATCATGTTACACTGTTGTACGTTATGGGGGGGGGGCACGTGTCGATATCCCCACCAATTGGTACCTATCCGTCACGTATGTCGCTTGGCGACAAACCATCTAAAGCGACAAAGCATACTTGGTAACTTATCCTAAATTACGCCCTTGTTACCCAAAATCAGGGGGGGCCAGGTTGTCTTCTCGCCACCCCATCTTCTCGCCTACATTCTATTTCTACTCTATATCGCATCATGGTACATACTACGCTATCTCGCCACTTTAAAACAGAATATTACTTATCATTTACTCAATCATTATTTATCTACCTTGATATTTACGGCCCATTTCGAGTTACTTGGCCCACCAAGCCCAGTGAACCCTCTAAACTGTTCAGGCCCAATCCATTTATGATAACCACTTCAGTAGCCCCCAATTTCGAGACCTGGATCATTTATGTTCCAGGCGAGAAATTTAGGTTTCTCGCTACTTCCCGCACGGATACGACCCTATTCGCGAGATACACGGAGAAACTGACACCTACATGCCACGTGTCATCTCCTAGGATAACTCATCTGACAGACAGCTGTGACAAGACAGTTGAAAAGACGCTTTGAAATTTGAAATCATTAAATGGGGGGAATTTCAAAATTTTGGGGGCCAATTAATTGTACTGTCCCCAACGAACCTGTTCACATTCCATTGGTATAAATAACCTCCCCCCTCCTACTTTTACCTTTTTCCGTTTCCTGATCTGAAAACCTCTAGGCGATTTCCGGCAACCTTGATACCTTTTCCGACGAACTTATTTTCATTCTTTCTTGTTGTTTCCTTCCTCCTAGTGACTAAATCCTAGTTCCCCTTTGAAATCCCTCCATAAACATTCATTCATTAACTTGATTCACCCATTAAATCACCCTGGAAAATCACTCCTTCGGCCGGACCTTGAATATTCCGGCGAACTTACAGTCCGTCTTTGACTTCATCAACGATACCTCATATTTTCCAGGTAACCTCTTTGATCTTTGGTTTTCTTTGTTTTCCTTAAGTTTTTGTTTGTCGCCATGGCTAGGTTTAAAAATTGCCTTAGACAAATTAGATACGGTCAGTGTCAAAGGACTGGGGGTATTTACTACTTAACTAGGGGCATCTGGGCAAGGATCCCGCGGGATGATTTAGTAAACTGTCTTAGAATCAACAAGGTAGATCCCGCCGTAATTGCCGCAGTAGAAGTTAGGGGCAGATGTTTTCCTCATTCCTCAGCCCCCATGTCCAAAACATTTTTCACTCCCCGCGAGCTTTGCGAACACCTTTGTCGCTTCTATGGTCCCCCCACATACTCTGACAGTTCTGACACTGACTTTCTCGCTGCGAGATCTTTAGCTAATAGGAACCATTATAAACAAGTTGTCTCTTCTTCTGATTCAGGCGAGATGTCTCACGCTGGAGCTCCTGGTGCTTCAACCTCAACGGGCGGGAATTCATCCTTGACTAATAACCCCTCTACTTCAGCTGCAGCGGGAAATAACCCTTCCCAAAATCCTTACATAACTCCTTACCACACCAAGTACAATATTGATCATCTCAACTATCATATTGCTCCCTATGATGGCGAGATGTCCCTTTCCGTAATTAGGCATAGACAGGACGGTATTGTAGTCTTCCCCGCCCAATTAGAAGCTGGGCTTAAGATTCCCGTGGACCCTTTCATTTCCCTTGTCCTATACAAGGCTCAAGTGGCAGTAGCGGAGCTTCACCCCAATGCCATTAGGGTGTTGACTTGCTTCATCACTATTTGTCGCGCCCTTCGGCGAGAACCCACCTCTCATCTTCTTATGGACATGTTCACTGGGTATCAACAGAAGGACAAGAAGACCCAAGAATTGCGAATGTCGCTCAAATATAAGAAATAAAAAATTCTCACTCCCCTTCCCTCCAAAGTTCACAATTGGTTAGACGATCCACTTTTCATTATTTCCCGCGTTGGCTGGGCTCTTCCTTCTGACTTGAAAGGGATCCATCCTAAGGTTGATAAAAAATGGGCCTTGGATGAGGATGAAAAGCGCCTGAAGGCGACAATGGTCCAGCTTCTCACCGATGCCAGTACCACTGACCCTTCTCCCGCCTTATTCTCAATTCAACAAATACTTGGAGATCACTCCCTCCTTAGCCAAGTGGGACTCTCTTTTGCCTTCCCGCCAGTGCCTCCTCGGGTTGCCATGACTTTCACTGAATCTTGGCCTGGCTGGGAACGTCACACGGGCTTCAAGTTTGGCACATATTGCACTGTTTGCGGGAATGGTCAAAATATGTGCCCCGCCATGCGAGAAGTACAACGTATGGTTTCCCTTGTTTCCAATTTTCTTTATGCATTGTCAACTTTTATTGTCGCTTACCCTATTTTTATTTCCCGCAGTTCACAGGACTATGGATATGAATCAGAAACGATTGGCTCAAGGCATGTCAGAGCAGCAAGCCAAGCGTCTGGCTGCGGCCAGAAATGCCAGCCTCAGGGCCCAACCTACTAACCTTACCATCCCCATCGCACTCACTGGTGAAGATGAAAGGGTTGTCACGGAGACATCTCGCAAGAGAACTTCCAACACCGCTTCCCGCGCCCAGAAAAGACAACGCTCTACTATCCCCGCTCCCGCTCAAGGGGATCAACCAAAAACTCTTCACTTGCAAGATGAGGAGGAAGATGAAGAGGAGGAAGAGGAAGAAAAAGAAGAAGAAGAAAATGAGCCCCACGATGAGGCAGGGCAAGATACTCCCCTTAACCAACAAGAAGCTGAGGATGAGGGGGTTCACTCAGAGATTCCCGCGGGATCCACCACTCTGCCTCCCTCAGCTAAAATGCATGAAGCCGCTCCTAATGCTTCTCCCCATCATCCATATTCATCCCGCTCAATTCCTCGCCGCCGTGCCAGCTGGTTAGAGGAGGGATTCAAAATTCCCGAATATGAGGCGGGTATGGTCGCTCTTTGTCGGGAAGCGAATGCCATTCCCAAACTCAAGGGACTGATAACGGAGCGACTTGATACGGTTTCATGCTTGTTGGGCTCCACTGCCCTTAGGCGATCAAGTGATGCTGATCAAGTTGCTTACGTTGAAGGAGAGAATCCCGCTCATTCGGCCTATCATGCGGGGATCCAACTTTCTCTGGTAAGACATCTTTACTTCTTTTTCCTTTCATTTAACTTTTCCATAATTAACTTTTCATCTCAACATTTTATTGTCGCTCCATATTTTGCAGGCTAGCAGCACCCTTTTGGGCCTGAGCAACAAATGTGTCAGGTTAGAGGAAGAGCTTACCAAGGCTGAGCGTGAGCGGAATATTTACAAGAGGAAGGTATCCAGGCGGGATACTTCCCTTCAAGAGCTCAAGGATCTCAAGGTTAAGGCAGATGCTGATCTCGCAGCGGGAAAGACTCGCTTGGGAGAGCTGGAGAAAAAGAACAAAGAGGCAGAAGAGAAACTGGCCAAACTTGTTGCTGAGAGCGAGAAAAACAAAGTTGATGCTGCCAAACTTGCTGATCTTGATGCCGAGAATAAGCGTCTAATAGATGAGGATTTTGTCAAAGCTAATCAAGTGACCAAGCTCAAGGAAGATCTAAAGTTGGCTAAGTCCAAGGCTGAGATTGCTGAAATGGATGCATTTGACAATGCTATCCTTCATACACTAAGGACAATTGCCGCCGAAGCCAATCCCGCCATCACTCCCGACATGCTAGCAAGGTGGGGCTCTGAAACGATCTTTAGCGAGAAAAGCCGCAAAGGGCATCCCCTGGTGCCCTTTAGTGAAGAAGAGTTAGCCCAACTAGCAGCAGAAGATGCCGTTCTTGGCAAGGCGGCTTGGCCAATTCCTGAAACCCGCAGCAACAACATCGTTCCCACCCTTTTTGATTTGATTCAAAAGAACAAAGACACCCTTAATGCTGCTTATAATGCTCAGTGAGCTTAACTTTGTAATTTAGGATTGCCCTTGAACTTTTAATTTGCTCTTGGTTTGTAACAAACAATTTTTACTTTCTGTCTTTCGATTGTGCTTTTCTTGTTTACTTGTCGCGAACAGTTGTTAGTTTAACTTTGTAATCATTTTCTTATCGATCTGCTGCGACATTTTGTCTACTGCTTTGCTTCTTATGACTTGCTTCTGAAACTATCTTTGTTCCTTACAACTTCTTCATGTCGCGTGCCTTTCTTCTGTTAATTCTGATTTTTGCTTCGATAGTTCATCGAAGATTGCATCTCTCCATCTTATCCCTATACCCATACTACTCCCTTCAAAAAAGTGAGGCTTGTCTTTTGGCAGCCTCACTCCCAAGTATAAATTCTCGCCAACTATTTGATGCGACAATTATCGGCGCATACATTTGGTGCCTTGGTCTCTAACCAAGACACTGCATCAGTTTGGGCGGCTTGGTCTCTAACCAAGATGCCGCACCCGCTTGGTGCCTTGGTCTCTAACCAAGACACCGCATCAATTTGGGTGGCTTGGTCTCTAACCAAGACGCCACATCCTTTTGGTGCCTTGGTCTCTAACCAAGACACCGCATCAATTTGGGCGGCTTGGTCTCTAACCAAGACGCCGCATCCTTTTGGTGCCTTGGTCTCTAACCAAGACACCTCATCAATTTGGGCGGCTTGGTCTCTAACCAAGACGCCGCATCCTTTTGGTGCCTTGGTGTAAGTACCCAAATCTGGCTCATGCCTTCCGGTTAATTTTTCCGGCAATTCTGGCAAGTTTCCCGGCAATTCCGGTAAGTCTTCCGGTAATTCCCCGGACTTTCCTAGAGTTCCGGAACAATTCCGGAACTGTTCCAAATCATCTAAGGAAAAAAAGGACTACTTGGAGCCAAAGAAACACGTTTTTCTTTTATATGGAATTCCTTCTAGAAGACTGCCACCTTGCATGTTTCTAGAAGAAACTGCATGTGGCTCCTTATGTCGTGCGACATAACCAGCCAGGGAGAGTTCTAGAATCATGCCACCTTGCATGTTTCTAGAAGAATCTGGAAGAGGCTACTTATGTCGTGCGACATAATAGGCCATGAAGACTTCTAGAAGCTTGCCACCTTGCATGTTTCTAGAAGGAAAACGGTTATGGCTTACTAAGTCGCGCGACATAACAAGCCCATGCAGGCAGCCTATAAATAGAGGCCTTCACCTCTCATTTTAAGCACCCCTTTTCCACCCCTCAGTCCCCCTCTATAGGGAATACGCCCAGGAAGCATCCCCTCTCCTCATAATCCTCCCAAATCAATCCCAAATCAATCCCACACACACTTCCCACACACACACTTCCCACACAAACACTTCCACACACACCAAGAACCAAGGATTCCCACGGAGCCAAGGCTTGATTTCAGTCTCCAGAAGTTGCTATTTTGAAGGCTCCTATATCTAACTTGATATAGGGAGTCGTGGTCTTCAAGGGTAACGATTTTCTACCCTTTTCTTCCTCCTATCTTCATTTTAATAAGATCTATGTGCTATCTGTATTGATAATGTTGTATTCTGATTAAAGTTGCATGCTTTAGCTTCATATTGCATAGATCCACATCTGATTGCATAATCATTTCATGAAATAGCTCCGGTTTGACTTGGTTTTGCATGAACACTCGAGATGAGTGTGGATCCCTCATATCCACACCCTTTTGAAGTGTTCATTACTGAAATACTAGCTCCCTGAGACCTATTGGTGAAGTAACTTGGCTATTTTAAGGCCTTGTTACCTCTGTAGATCTCAGGTGAAGACTACGCAAAGTGGCTAGTTATGTCACGCGACATAGGCAGCCTATGTCACGCGACAAACATAGCCAGTTTGCAGAAACTTCCTATTTTCAAGCTGTAATCTGATGTTAACCCCCATCATGCTATAATATGATGTCTATCTGCAATTTAGATAGTATCTATGTACATAAAATGTCATCTTTTCATTAAAATATCATTTTCATACATAAAGGTGCATCCTTTGCACCTAAATCCTATTTTCATGCATTAAAATCATTTCTTTTGCACTAAAAATTGCATCCTCTGCATTTAAAATCCCTTTTCACATTAAAGATGCATTCTTTGCACCCAAAAACTCATTTTCATACTTAAAAATGCATACTTTGCATTAAAAAATCATTCTTTGCCATTTTCATGCATCATTTGCACATAAAATGCTATTTTTCCCATAAAATGCATTCTTTGCACCAAAAATCACTTCTTTACATAAAAAGCATCCATTTGCAATCAAAAGCATCCTTTGCAACTTAAAAATGTCATATTTTCACTAAAGTGTCATTTTTATCATGCATTCCCCCATGTCCCCATTGGCAACCTCGGAACGGACCAGTGTAAAAGATCCTATCTTTACATCGTTCCTTCCATAAATGTTTCATAATTTCTTTAGAAAGGGACAACCTTGAACCCTATATCTCCGATTATCACTTAAGATGAGTATGAAGCATCTATATGAGCTCGACCGTCTTAAAGTGTAGGATTGATGGGCTAAGGACCCTCCTTTTCTAAAGAACCTCATCTTTAACTATAAAGAGAGTCATTCTCTCGATCAAGCAAAGTCCCGAGGTTAAAAATGCAATGATCACAAGTCCAAGATGAGGACGGGATCATAATCCCGAATACATGAAATCCAAGAAATCCCGAGCGACAACCAATAAATGGTTTGTACGTCCGGAAGATGACTTGGGACATTCCCTCCTTTATTTTCAAACACATGCACACAAGAAAGCACGCAAGCAAGCACGATTAATGAAATCTTGGGAGACTTGCTCCGGCAAGGCACCTTGGGTGAACGACGATCCGTTCTTCCCAAGGGGTAACTTAACCTCCGAACCCATAAAACCTTTTTTTCAAAGTTTTGAGGTAATCAAAATGGCGTGGCGACTCCGTTTTTCAAATTAAACCGGATGTCTTCAAACTCGCGTGAATTCCAAAATTTGGGGCACACATTCACAGTTTGGCGACTCCGCTGGGGACATCCCAAAGGAGAAAAGCTTTTATTTTCAAAACAAAAATCGATACTCGGTATATAGGTGGAAACCACTTACCCTTCCTGTACACTCCCTGATGTGGGAGTTGGGATAACTGGTGGTTTAACAATCCCACATACCAGTATCCTTTTTCGAAAATTTTTTTTTTGAAAAAAATAAAATAAAAGAAAGCTTTTCCTTTTGAGCGGGTTAGATTCCTGTCGCTGATTTCATTAATCGTGTTTGCTTTCTTTACCTTGCATTGCATCATTTGCATCTTGGAATCTGTGCATACTTTGAACGGGAAACAACCCGAAAAATAGCAAAGGAGTGGAACCTGGAAAATTGATCCATGCGGTCGTACGGCTCAATCCTCCTTGGATTCGGCCGGGCGACCTCGGTGGCAATTCCACCGGGAAAAATCATGGTTAATCTGGCGGTCCTAGCGGCTTGGGGCTACTCGGCTCCATGGCCCGGCGGGCTCCCGAGAAAATTTACGTGCTTACGTGTTGCATTTTCCCCGTCCCAAAAATCATTCCTTTAAAACACATTTACGAAAATCTCTGTTTTAACTCAAAAAGGAACATTTTTAGGAGACCGCACACTACGCGCACTTTGATATATCTGTACACTTTGCACGCACGTCCTTCAAACCCGAGGGTGGTTCAGTGCGATCACGGACAGCCTTACGATGCTCCCGGGCGCGCACGGAATCATCCCAACCTCCCATGGCGGCCGGTGTCGACCAATGCACAGTCCGTGTCACACGTTTCAAAAAACCGTGACTTTTTTGGTTGGTTTTTGGTCTAGTCTGTGTCATATAGCCCAGTTGCATACCCTCATAAAGGTCAAACCTTAGTTCATAACGGAAGAGGAACTCTGCCAAAATTCCGACAAGGAAAAATTGGCGAGATCTTGACTCCGACATTGACCTTGACTTTGACCCGCACGGAATGCGTAAGAGTCGAGACCGAGTCTTTGCCAACAAATCAAAATATCTTTCGCTCAAGCGAAGCTCTGCCAAAATTCCGACAAGGAAAAATTGGCAAGATCTTGACCAGGCATTGACTTCGATTCTGACTCACGCCCGGCGTATGCAACGAAGTTCAATGTGACACTGTGTCATCCGGATTTTGCCGCCCGACCCATGCCTATTATCTTTTCAGACATTACCGAAAGTCAAAGCGTCATTCGCTCAAGCGAAATTCTGCCAAAATTCTATCAAGGCAGAAAGACGAGACTTTCCCGGTATTGCCTTGATTATAATCCGCATCGCTCGTGCGTTGAAAGTTCCTATGACCTGCTAGACCCGTTAGGAGCGTTCTTTACTCTCGGTCGGTGGGATCCGCGTGCCCTATAGGACCCTCGCCGGATTTGTCCACCCTGGGAGGTCGAAATACAGGTGAAATACGAGGGGCTTATAGACGTAGTGACGGAACCCACTGATCCAGGATCTAGAGTAGTTGCGAAAAAGAAGGGCAAACCCCCTTTTCCAACCAAATAGGAATCAATAAAAGACATGATTTTAAGTAAACTTGAACAATTAATGTAATCATAATTGCATTTTTCTATCTCTGATACCCCTAATCGAGACCTCCTCGGTCCGATTTCCGATTTTTCCTATCTCGACCTTTCATGGTCAAACCCCTAATCGAGACCTCCTCGGTCCGATTTCTGATTTTTCCTATCTCGACCTTTCATGGTCAAACCCCTAATCGAGACCTCCTCGGTCCGATTTTCGATTTTTCCTATCTCGACCTTTCATGGTCAAATCCTTAATCGAGACCTCCTCGGTCCGATTTCCGATTTTTCCTATCTCGACCTTTCATGGTCAAATCCTTAATCGAGACCTCCTCGGTCCGATTTTCGATTTTCCTATCTCGACCTTTCATGGTCAAATCCTTAATCGAGACCTCCTCGGTCCGATTTCAAATTTTTCATCTCGACCTTTCATGGTCAGATTCCTAATCGAGACCTCCTTGGTCCGATTTCCGATCTTCTGTCCTGACCTTTCATGGTCATATTCCTAATCGAGACCTCCTCGGTCCGATCTCCAATTTCCAATCTTGACCTTTCAAGGTCTCATATTTTCCGATCAATTAGGATTAGGAGAAAATGTGTTTCGAGCAAAAGCTAAAGCGATAAGTGCATGTTACTTGAGCCTTTAGCCTAAACACTTACCTCCGAGTCTAAATCTTACCTACCTTCGAGCCTAAACCTTACCTATCCCCGAGTCTAAACTTTGCCTATCCTTTTCCCGCAGCGAGAAAGAAGTGGGCGAGAATACCGGGTCAGCGGCTTTTCAGTGCAAAAAACCTTAGGTTCAGATAGTTCGACAGAATCGTTAGTTTTGTCGGCTCGGAGAGTCGGAATGGCGGATTTGACGAAAGCGGTGAGGGTGCAGGAAATCAGATGGTTAGGAAGGAAGAGTTAGTCCTGGCTTTGGAAAGCGCCCATAAGGTTCATCAGGAACAGCAAGCCATGCTTATTGACGCACTCCGTCGTCATGGAGTTCAGGTCACAGTTGAGTCGAACGGTTCTCTGGTGGTAGTCGAAGATGAGACTTCAGAAACAGTGATTTCAGTCCCCCCTGCCTACAACCAATACCTTCCTCCATCCACATATGATCCTTTGTCAAGGACCACTTTTCCTCGGTCCTTTCCAACATCCTAGCTCGTCCGGGCTCCATCGCCCTCAGCTCCTCAGAACGGATTGGGCTTCACCCCGCCTGTCTCTCAGTTCCAGCAATACCTGCCAGTTTATGCTCCGGCTTCGCATAATCAATTTGAGTTATGTGGCTATGTTCTGAAGCCCCTATACCCACCTGAATGCAGTCATGAGTTGCCAAAAGAAAATCTGGATGATTCAAGTTTCCAGCTGTCACCTACCGGACTTAATGAATTCAGACGTCAGTTTGCTACTGTGGTTCCCTCTACTGATAAGAGTCCTGTTGCGAGTGCCGGTAACTCGAGAGTCCCCGTTGACCCCCATGTGGCAATATTGATGGAGCAAGTGAAACAAATGCAGGAGAAGCTTGACCTCATGATGAGTATCAATACTCCCTTGACCCAAGATGTCGAACTAGGCAAGGAAATGACTCCACCAAGCATAACCCGATGCCACCAACGTCAAACAGCAACCGTACCCGGCTCAGCACCAGTTCCTCACAAAGGAAAGAGTGTCGTAGCCTCCTTCAGCCAAATCCAACAATGGAACCAATCGGACAATGGGAATCCAAGTCTTGAGAACAACAATGTCTCCCGAAAACCCCGCTCCCTTCATTTTGACAAGGCGGAGAAGCCTTTAAGCAAGATTACGGAAGAGGCGATGAAAGAAAAGGCGATAAAGCCACTTTGGAGAATTGGAAGCCCAAGAACCCCAACGTTCGGGTGGATGAGTCTAAGCATTGTCTTTTCCATCAATACCACAGGCACGACACCGATGATTGCACCTATTTGAGGCATGAGATCCAGAAATTGATAGAAAAAGGGAAGCTCGAGAACCTCCATGGGCCAAAAACGAGAAAGTTATGGTAAGAGGTCAATTCGGGAAGTGCAAGGTCGAAACGTCGGCTGATGATTTTGGGATGCCCATGAGCAAAGTTTTCGATGATTTGGTGAAACGAGGCCTTCTCACACCTCTCGAGAATTATAAGCCAAGAAACCCCGGTAGAGTTGACGGGACCAAGTTCTGCGAGTACCACAAGCATTTTGGTCATGTGACGGACAAGTGTGTGGATGCGAAGAAAGAAATTCGAGTGGGTGATCTACGAAGGAAAGCTCAAGTTACCTGGCAGTCCAACCCGCGAAGAGTAGCTAGACTAGGGTCTACCTATCCTTAAGTAAGAAAAAAAAAAAAGAAAAATAGTCTCTCAGTCAACCTTCGTAGGTTCTAGTACTTTTCTCTTTCAATCAAGTCCTTCACGGACATTGTATTTAATCTTCAATTTTCTATAAAAGAGTCTTCTTCTTTTCTTACTAGACTTAAGACATTATTTGCACACCTACATTACATTTAATGAAATGGTTTTATTTTATATGATCACTTGCATTGCTCAACAAATAATCTCTCGAAATAATTCACGTTCCGATTAATCAGTGTGAGAAAGTCAACTAATGCCTTCCCCATACACTTTCCTTACCCCACAAGAGGCCTCCATCAAGCCATACACTTTCCTTACTTCATAAAAGCCTTCATCAAGCTATACGCTTTCCCAATCATGCCCCCACCTTCACCTTGACCAAGTCAACGACGGCGGCATTTTCAACGGACAACAAAAGGCCACTCAGCTTCGAAAGATTGACCCCGTGTCGACAACAACCTAGGAGCCTGCCTTCGACCTCAAGGGTATCAAGAAAGTTCAAGCAGGGGCTCGCCTTGGCCCTCAGGTGCTTCAGAAAAAAAAAAGAAAGAAAAATGTAGTGCAAAAAGAGTAATACCCAGCTAGGCTAAAAACCTTGTAAAGGGACAGTCTAGGCAAAAAAAAAAAAAAAAAAAAAAAACGGGGTTGCACATGAAAAAAAAAAAATGAGGCCAAGGACCCAGCACCGCCCATCAAAAGCTTGACAGACAGGCAAAACCAAAGCTCGAAGAATAGATGTTATCGGTAGCAATGGAGCGGTCAAAGCAAAGCCAGAAGCATTTCATAAGCCTATAGGCACGTACGAATCCTTTCTTCCCCAATGAAAGAGGAAGCAATCAGAAGCAGCCGTCCAAGAATGACTTGGTCAAGGAATCATCCCGAGGCCCACGCCTCATCATCATCTCATCCTAAGCCTTTTCACTAAAGGAACCACAAATCCCAAAGCCTGAAGCAGTCCGGCCAAGGCCGAACTATGGCGACCTGAGCTCCTCACAATGAGGGGAACGTAAGCAACCAGAAATGGTCCGGTCATAAACACATCCAAATTCCCGAAAACCCGGTCTCATCAAATGACCTCTCCCATAGACACAGTCAGATTCCAGAAAACCCGGTCTCATCAATGACCTCCCTATACACAAACTTTTCTTTCACACCAGCCAACCTTGATCCGCGACATTGGTTGACTTTCTCCTCATGATTAATAAGAATGTTTTTTCATATCGAGATTAGTGGTTGAATAACCCGAACATCAATAAAGGGTTTTAAGCAATCTTGTGATCATTGTAAATAAAACAAGTTTTCAGATATCTTGACAAGTCTTCTCTTTCTACATCTTAGGAAAAATAGTGCTAAACACTGATTTTCTGTCAGCAGGGGCTTCCATACACTTTTACAAACCTCTCTACGCTTATACTCTCCCAAAAGAGTCAACCCAAAGCGAGTTTTGTGCCTACATCGAATAAGGCCATCAGAATAACACAAAATCGGGATCTATTCCCACCTTTCGAAAAATATGCCCCTGTATGTATTTCTGAGAATCTTTTCTTTCACATCTTCTTAAGGTTGACTGAGCGACTAAAGGAAATAAGAAAGTAAGTACGAAAGGATAGGTCTTCCCTCTTCTGCTACAATTCGCATTAGGGTTGCCTTGAAACTCTTCAAGTCTGGGGCTTTGCCAAGCCATTTCTTTAGACTGGGGCTTCTTCGGGGTTCGCGTCGGGTTCTTCACTAGGTCCCTAGATGAATTCAGTTTTGTTCAAATCAACCTCAGGATCACTTCCGCAGTACCAATCATATGGGGATTTTTGCTAGGTCATCAGATTGGGGCTTTATTAAGTCATTTCTTCAAAACCTAAGACTTCGCCTGCTCAGTTCATCCAACCGGGGCTTTGCCAGTGAAAGGATCTTTCATGGGGCTTTGCAGAAAGTTCTTTCTCAGACCGGGGCTCCAATAAGTTGCATCCATCCCTAGAAGAGAGGTTTGGTCACTTCGACATCTGCTTTAGTCTTTGATTGTAAAAGCCTGTCAACATCAGCTTCAAATGCCAGAATGTGAGAAAGGAACATTCATCGAGACCCGAAGTTTAAACCCAGTCTCAGCCCAAGAGGGAATTCCAGTCCACGTTGACTACATCTCAGCAACAACAGCAGTTCAGTCCGCACCCAAGGGATACGACCCCACCTGCTTGAAACCCGTCTTAAACACATTCCATATGTACATCTAGACCCAGTCTCTACCATTGTTTCCAAGAAAAAAAATCACCCCTAGGCTCAAGTAACGTGCCAATTGCTAATGATAACATTTTCTCCCAAAGGCGCCTCCGTTACTTTCATTATAACGAGATAATGCCAGGCGACAGTTTCCTGATTGTCAAAAATCCAACTTTGGCTACCTCTATCACAGATTGAGAAGTATGCTCAAGTTTCCCAGTTATAGCTGCCTCTATCTACTTGATAGTGACGTAAGCTTTAGCCTCCTCAGGTGACGACCTCCACTAATCGTTGAAACCTCAAGAATCGTAGACATCGTTCCTAACTGTCTAGATGAAGTTTGAACTACGACCAAGGCTTGATTCCTCCGGGATACGTAGGTAGCCTTTCATAAAGGTTCAGCCATCCGACCACTTTGGTCACCTTTTCTTTTTTCTCCGTTCTCCAATAGTGCATAAGCTTTTCATAAAAGTCCAATTTTTTGACCACATTGGTCACCCCTTTTGATTTGGCACATTCCTAGTAGGATCGGTTGTTTGACCTCCTAGGTCACCCCGTTTCCATCCTTATAGGGAGGGACCAATATCTCTTTGCCATTGTCCCAAGGAGGCCAGGTAGGTGACCTCTTTTGGTCACCCAATTCCAACCTATGTCTGCAATTCCATTCCAGTTCCAAAGGCAATGAAAAGCACAGCTCAGGCATACTAAGTCGCGCGACATAACAAGCCATGTCGCGCGACATAACAAGCCACATCAGACATCAGACATCAGCAGCATGCTGCATTCCCCAGGGCAATCCCCGACATGTCAAAAGCTGCAAATACCATCCATCCACTTCTCAAATGCATAGGGGAAGGTTCCTGTACCCCATGTACACCCATGCATTCATATTCAAGCCAAAAATCCATTCAAATCATTCAATTCAAGCCAAATATCATACCATCGTCATTTCATAAGTGCGTGCAAAATGCATAACAATGTACATGCCAAAATAGACAAAGTCTAAAAAGGTGTGCATAGCCAAATGTGTCTTCCCAAAAAGGGGTACAATAACAAAAAAAGTCATAAAAATCTAAGGGGAAAGGGGGCTACTCTGAGTCATCTCCATCATCTTCATCCTCGCCGTCATCCTCAACCTCCTCGGCACTACAAGAAAAACGGCAGTTACTGACGGAAAAATCCGTCACTAAATGCCAAAAATCTGTCACTAAATCAATTTAGTGACGGATTTTAGACAAAAAAAATCCGATGTTAAAACGTGCGTCACTAATTTTTTTGACGGATTACTGACGGTTCTCAATCAGATTTAGCGACGGATATTTCCGTCACTAACGTTTTAAAATCCGTCGGTAATTTGGTAAAATAAACGACCAATTTAAAGCATTATGCCGACGGATTAGTGACGGAAAATTCCTTCGCTATTTAAACGGTCGTTTTATTTTTTGGACCATTTTCGTGACGGATTATCGACGGATTATTCCGTCGTTATTTAAATGGTCATTTTATTTTTTTGGACCATTTTAGTGACGGATTATCGACGGATCATTCCGTCGCTATTTAAATGGTCGGGTTTTTTTTGGACCATTTTAGTGACGGGTTATCGACGGATCATTTCGTTGCTATTATTTATGATGCTGTAATTATTATTTTTATTATTAATATTACTGACGGAATATTCCGTCACTATTTTTTATGCTGTAATAGTAATTTTTATTATTTAATATTACTGACGGATTATTCCATCACTAAAATATATGAATATTTTTATCATTTTTCTGATTCGGAACGGGGATACCTGCTTCATATATCGATGCATTATTAATTCCAAAACGTCGTCACACTAAATTGATATAAAACAACCAAAAATATTTAATATTTCAAATTAAACATACTAGCCAATCATGTTATAACATTCGTTCAACATAAAACATAATACTAAATGTTTTGAAGTATCAATAACTAAAAACAACTAAAAGACTAAAGAGTGCGATCCCGAGTTGTGCTATTGACACGCTCTAGCACTTGATTTAGTTTTTGCTGAAAATCATTTTGCATTTTCGCTAGCTTTTCCTCCGTAAGTTTCTTATCATCTTCTAATTTTTGCTCCAATTGCTTCCTTTGTTCTTTCTCTTCCATCAACTCATTTTTCACATTCATCATTTCTGTCTCATACACAGCTTGCTCGACACCCGTTCCTGGTATAAAAGAGGCTTTACTCCGACTGTCGCTAGCATAGGAGGAGCTCATAGAACCAATACCAAAAACACGTTGCTTTTTAACACCCCCTACAAGCTTCAAATAAACTTCATCTTTTTCTTCGGTAGTTAAATCTCCATCGTTTTCAACTGATGCCTCGTTAATTAGGCGTTCATACTCCATCTTCAGAATATAATATATCTTATTATAAGCAATAATCACAAAAAATAAACAAATTAATACACTTATAATATACTTACACAAATATTCTTAGAATGGTCATCCGAGTATGTGCCATCTTTACGCATATGCATTTGTTTCTGAAGCTCGAATAAAGTAGGCTTGCCACCTTCCTTTCTTTTTTGCTGCATTACAAACAAGAATATTATGGAGATAGAAAAGAAGTCAACAAACATTTCAATATATTCTTCTAGAGTCAAAACAGGCACACTTCTGGTCCCTTGGTAATTCATTCCCACATATTATTTCTAACAGTGCATCGTAGCGTAATATGTCGTCTACAACAAAGAAAGAGTCTAGTAGGAAAAAATGAAATGATTGATCGGTACCAATGCCTTAGCTTGACGGAGAAAGAATGTACTGTATGAAAACATTCAGATTGAGATAAAAACTGATGCATAGGTCGTTGTTTGACAGAGGCGTAATGAATTGCATCATTTTCATTGCATTCATAGAAATAGAAACTACTCATAATGGCATATGTGCAGCAGAACGGGTCTAACAGCAGAACGGGTCTCACGGCAGATTCAATACTCGTTCAAGGAGTATGAGCTGGGAAAGAGCAACATAAGCTTTAATGATATGCATAAACTACTTACGTTATCCAGGTTTGCATGGATCATCACTAAGCTTTAAAGACAAAACTACGGATACAAAAATCAAAAGATCACCCGAAAACTTGTGGGTATCAAGCAAGCTAAAACAAAAGCCACCAGAAATAATATCATAACTATACCATGCAAATCAGGTACCATAGTAACTAGAAACCTAAGTTTTGTTCCACCCTAGAGTTTCTCCCATACGGATATGCCTAAACTACTTACGTTATCCAGGTTTGCATGGATCATCACTAAGCAATACATTCACAAATGAACCAGCAACAATTGCTAAGATGAACACAGAGCATATAGATAGTTCATACCTATACGGGGAAGATTAATTGTGAATTATTATATTTTTTGCTATATCCTAACAATCAAATGATAATCTCGTCTGAGCAGATAAATATCGGCAAATCAAGCACGAAAATAGCAAGAAAATACAGAGTTGGAATTATCATTTCATCAAAGCTTCATCAACTCATCATAATATACTCAATAACATTAGAAATTAAAAACGATGCAAAATCATTTTTTTAAATGAAGGGTGGTAATGGTGATCCCTACACCACTGAAAGAAAGTGGGCAGTGTTTCAAGAAAAAATTATGCCCACAAATCCAAGAGATGGAGGAGCGACTCAAGTATATCCCGTCCGCTTAGTTCCCCCAAAAAGGTGATCTGAATGTTAAGGTGGTAGTGGTAGTAGTGTTAGTAGTAGGGGTAGTAGCGATAGTAGTGGTAGTAGTGGTGGTAGTGGTAGTAATGGTGGTAGTAGTAGTAGTGGTAGTGGTGGTGTTGGTGGTGGACCGGTGGTAGTGGTGGTGGTGGTAGTAGTGGTGGTGGTGGTGGTAGTAGTGGTAGTGGTAGGAGTGGTAGTAGTGGTGGTAGTAGCAGTAGTGGTGGTGTTGGTGGCGGTAGTGGTGTAGGCACGTGGTGGTAGTAATGGTAGTGGTAGTAGTGGTGGTAATGGTAGTACTAGTGGTAGTGGTAGTAGCAGTAGTAGTGGTGGTAGTGATAGTGGTGGTAATGGTAGTGGTACTGATACTGGCAGTAGTAGTAGTGGTGGTGATGGTAGTGATGGTAGTAGCTAGTGGTAGGAGTGGTAGTAATAGTGATAGTAGTAGTGGTAGGCGCGATAGTAGGGGTGGTAGCAGTAGTAGTGGTAGTAGTGATAGTGGTGGTAACAATATGTAATTGATTTACCTAGGGCCGGCCTTGTTGCAAATGAGGCCCTAGGCCAAATTTTTAGTAGTCCTTCATTACAAAGCCCAAATAAAAATAATTGGGTAAAAATATCAAAAGTGACAATGCCATGTTTTGATCCCTGGTGGCTTGGCAACTATGAGGAGGCCCTTAACCACTAGGAGAAGTAATGTTTTGTGAAATTTTGTGGCCCTAATTATACTAGTATTTTTGGTGGCCCTAGGCTGAAGCCTCACATGTCTTGCATCAAGGCCGGCCCTGGATTTACCGGCGGATTTTAATCCGTCGATAGTCAAATCCGTCACTAATCCGTCGCTAATCTAAAATATAAATTTAACAATTATTTTAAATAATTTAGCAACGACTCAAATTCGTCGGTAATAATATGTAATTGATTTACTGACGGATTTTAATCCGTCGGTAATCAAATCCGTCACTAATCCGTCGCTAACCTAAAATATAAATTTAATAATTATTTTAAATAATTTACCGACGGATTTTAATCCGTTGGAAATTAATTCCGTCACTAATCCGTCGCTAACCTAAAATATAAATTTAATGATTATTTTAAATAATTTAGCAACGACTCAAATTCGTCGGTAATAATATGTAATTAATTTACCGACGGATTTTAATCCGTCGGTAATTAATTCCGTCACTAATCCGTCGCTAACCTAAAATATAAATTTAATATTTGTTTTAAATAATTTAGCAACGACTCAAATCCGTCGAAGAAAATATCCGTCGCCATTCCGTCACAAATTCGTCGGTAAAAAAGTGCGCAAATTTTTGGCGCCAAAATGGTGACGGATTAGAGACGAAATGGAATTCGTCGGCATATCCGTCACTAAATCCGTCGGTAATCTCGTCCTAATTTCATTTTTTGTTTTTCACCCCAGGTCGTTGCTATTTCGTCACTAATCCGTCGGTATTAGTGACGGATTTATTTCCGTCAGTATCTGTCAGTTTTCTTGTAGTGCGGGCTCATCGTCGGGATCGTCAGAAGGTGCCTCATAGGCTATGGTCTCCGTGCGATAATAATCATCAAGCTCAGTGATAACAGTGGAGTCAAGCTCATAGTCTGTGGCCGTCTCAGCTCTACCATCCTCATCCTCATCCTCATCATCATCATCAATCTCAATGGGTCTGTGAAGAGGCACATTTGGCCTCTTCGTCCGAGGCGTCGATCCACTAATGCCTCCGCGGTGCCTCGCGTCATCGAGCGGCTCTTCTTCCTTCTCTACGTCCAGGTGGAGAGATATCGATCGAACCCCGTGATCGGCACCGATTCTTCCAAAAGCTCATACCTTTCTCGGGAGCTTGCTAATCATGCCCACGCGCCGGTATAAGCCACAGTCAAGTGCCCGTAAGCTCGAGCCGACACTGCTACAAGCGAGACATAATAAGTGTCGAATGCGCTTCTTGATAACAGAAAGAGATGCAATCAAGCCAAAAGGCGTAAGGAACAGTACTTACAGATCTAGAACCTCGCGGGAGCACCAGATGAGGATGAGTATGTGACATATCAATCTGAGCTCGCCTCATGCGACCGCCACCCTAGTAATCAATGAAAGTCGGGGGCAAAGGAGGTCTAGCCACATAGCCAGTCGAAGGTCCCGCGCCCTGAGCATCATAGCCAACCCTGGTCTGTGGGGACTGAAGATGTCTAGCCACGCACAAAGTGTAATCCCCATCCCGTGTGAAGAGATGTGCCGCCATGCCTACGATCAAAGCATCCACATTCGCCAATTGGCGAGGCAGCCACATCCTAGCTGGAGGATCATCAGGGATCCGAGCATGCCTATTGGGCCCATGCTGTCTGTACACCCTCTCTCCTAAGTACAAGGCATCTCCGGACAAACCCACCAGCAGCTTGCGACACTCTGTCAAGTGCCCAACATGATCCAAATCCAGATCGTCATAACGGCCAGTCTAGGGGAACATACTCAGCCTCTGTGGAATCCCTCTCAAGCACCTCAGCGTATCATGGTACGAGGCCGTAATCCTGCACCTCGAGCCCTCCGGTGTCCTAGTCTGTTTCCTGGCACTCTTCGTCCACCGCCTGAGAGCAGGAAGGGTGGTGGCAGGAAACTCATCCTGTATCTGCCACTCGTAACAACCAAAATACTCGAAGGCCCAAGCCTGAAAAGAAGAAGAAGAAGTCAAAACAAGGAAAAGGACAGAATGAAACGCGCAAAAGAAAAGAGGTCAAGATGAGAGAATACCTCAAAAGCCAGATGACAGCAAGTAAAATACTTTACCCTCCATCTACTGACGTCATCTAGGGCCAAATACATCTCAGCTAAACCGGCCTCACCCCAGGATAGATTCCCCACGGTGTCCCAGGCTCTCAAAAGCTTCAACAGTGAAGTCAAGGCAGTAGATGCGCTGTTAATAAACAACATGTCAGAGAAGCCCACCCATACAAAAGCCCTCGCTAATCTCTCGGCTCTCGGCCGCTCTCAACAGGTCATCAACGACAATGTAGTCCCCGCTGCTCCCAACCAAGCCATGTAGCTCCCCAACTCATATCCATTCCACTTCTTGATCTCGGGAACGAAACCAAGTAAGCCCATAAAATCAAGATCAACAATAGGTCGGGCTCAACTTCTGTGCGAGCTCCTCTATGTAGAGCGGCTCATCCGTAAAGGGCAGTCCTGTGATGATCGCAAAATCCAGTGGTGTGACCGTCGTCTCACCCCAAGAGAAGTGAAACGAATGAGTGGTCTCCCACCAAAACTCTCTGAATGCCCTCACCAGATCCACACTCCTCTGAGTGCCTCCGATGGCCTTCGCCATCTCAAAGAATTGCCCTAGCCCAGCAGCGTAAATCATGCCCTTAGGCGAGTCCATCTGCTCCTGGCTACCCGGCAAGCTATCCCATAGCCTGCCAATCACCTCAGGGGAGCCACGGGTGCGCAATCCCTGCAAGAAAACATGGCACAAATATTAATATTTCGTGCTATTTCTTAAGATCATCCTAAGCAGAAGATAGGTCAAAACCTATCATTTAAGAGCATGCATTTTAACATCACACTTCCTAGGTCCATTCATGTTCTCAGGCCAATGCATATAAAATTCAAATGCAGTCTGGAAAAATCAAATCGATTTCACACAAATCAAAATTTTTTCAAAAAAAAAAAAAAAACCCTAGGTTGCTTATTGTAAGTACCCAAATCTGGCTCATGCCTTCCGGTTAAATTTCCCGGCAATTTCGGTAAGTTTTCCGGTAATTCTCCGGACCTTCCTAGTGTTCCGGAAATATTCCGGAACAGTCCCAAATTAATTAAAGGCTGAAGAAGAGCCTTCCTAATTAAGAAACACGTTTTTCTTAATTAGGAAGAAGTTTCTAGAATTTGCCACCTTGCATGGTTCTAGAAATGCTGAGTCACAATGGATAATGCCGCACGGCTGCATTAGCTCGCGGTCCCTGGCCGCACGGCTTCATTAGCCTTATCCAGACTGCCTATAAATAGAGTCCTCCTCTACCCATTTTACACACACAATTTTCAACAACACCACACATAATACGTGAAGAATACTCTCAAGAGCTGTTGAAGATCCAAGAAGGTGAAGAAGAAGGCCAAGAAGCTACCTCCCTCCTCCTTGAAGATCCAAGATCAACCTCTCCTCCTAGCTCCATCCAAAGAAGAAGGAAGCCGTTGGTAACCTCGCACGCCCTAACCTCGCATCCTAATTGCTTTATAAATTGCTCATTGCATTGCCTTTATATTGCTTGGGACTTGGTAGATTAAAGATCACATCTTTATATTCCCCCTTCCCCTTTTGCATGCATTAGACATCATTTGTCATAAAAATGTAGTCTTTCCCCATAAAGGTGCATCCTTTTCACCTAAAACCCCCATTTTCCAATAAAAATGTCATCTTTATGCATCCTTTGCATATAAAAATCAAATCTTTTCAATCAAAATGCATCCTTTGCATTCAAAATCCCTTTTCCAAGCATCATTTGCTTTAAAGATCATGTCTTTACCATAAACTAGCATCATATGCTTTTCAAAATGCAATCCTTATGCATCATTTGCATAATGAATGCCAAGTTCTTCATAAAAAGGCATCATTTGCATAAAAATCATATCTTTATGCATCATTTGCAATAAAGATCATTTCTTTGAATCAAATGCATCATTTGCAAACCCAAAAATGTCATCTTTTCATTAAAGTGTCATTTTTGCATACATTTCCCCCATTCCCCCATTAGCAACCTAGGAACGGACCGGTGTAAAAGATCCTATCTTTACATCGTTCCTTCCATAAAGGTTTCATAATCTCTTTAGAAAGGGATACCTTCGAACCCTATATCTCCGATTATCACTTAAGATGAGTATGAAGCATCTATACAAGCTCGACCATCTTAAAGTGTAGGATTGATGGGCTAAGGACCCTCCTTTTCTAAAGAACCTCATCTTTGACTACAAAGAGAGTCATTCTCTCGATCACGCAAGTCCCAAGGTCTAAAAAATGCGATGATCACAAGTCCAAGATGAGGGCGGGATCATAATCCCGAATACATAAAAATCCAAGAAATCCCGAGCGACAACCAACAAATGGTTTGTACGTCCGGAAGACGACTTGGGACATTCCCTCCTTATCATCAAACACATGCACACAAGAAAGCACGCAAGCAAGCACGATTAATGAAATCTTGGGAGACTTGCTCCGGCAAGGCACCTTGGGTGAACGACGATCCGTTCTTCCCAAGGGGTAACTTAACCTCCGAACCCATAAAAAACCTTTTTTTCAAAGTTTTGAGGTAATCAAAATGGCGTGGCGACTCCGTTTTTCAAATTAAACCGGATGTCTTCAAACTCGCGTGAATCCAACAAACACAAAAATTTGGGCACACATTCACAGTTTGGCGACTCCGCTGGGGATATCCCAAAGGAGAAAAGCTTTTATTTTCAAAACAAAAATCGATACTCGGTATATAGGTGGAAACCACTTACCCTTCCTGTACACTCCCTGACGTGGGAGTTGGGATAACCGGTGGTTTAACAATCCCACGTACCGGTATCACTTTTTCGAAAAAAAAATAGAAAGAAAGCTTTTCCCTTTGAGCGGGTTAGACTCCCGTCGTCGATTTCATTAATCATGCTTGCTTTCTTTACCATGCATTGCATCATTTGCATCTTGGAATCTGTGCATACTTTGAACGGGAAACAACCCGAAAAATAGCAAAAGGAGTGGAACCTGGAAAATTGATCCATGCAGTCGTACGGCTCAATCCTCATTGGATTCTGACCGGGCGACCTCAGTGGCAATTCCACCAGGAAAAATCATGGCTAATCTGGCAGTCCTAGCAGCTTGGGGCTACTCAGCTCCATGACTGACTGGGGCTCCCAGAAAATTTACGTGCTTATGTGCTGCATTTTCCCCGTCCCGAAAATCATTCCTTTAAAACACATTTCTGAAAATCTCTGTTTTAACTCAAAAAGGAACATTTTTAGGAGACCGCACACTACGCGCACCTGATATATCCTGTACACTTTGCACGCACGTCCTTCAAACCCGAGGGTGGTTCCAGCTGCAGTCACGGACAGCCTTACGATGCTCCCGGGCGCGCACGGAATCATCCCAACCTCCCCATGGCAGCCAGTGTCGACCAATGCACAGTCCGTGTCACACGTTTCAAAAAAACCGTGACTTTTGGTTGGTTTTTGGTCTAGTCCGTGTCATATAGCCCAGTTGCATACCCTCGTAAAGGTCAAGCCTTAGTTCATAACGGAAGAAGAACTCTGCCAAAACTCCGACAAGGAAAAATTGGCGAGATCTCGACTCCGACATTGACTATTGACCTTGACCTGCACGGAATGCGTAAGAGTCAAGACCAAGTCTTTGCCAAATCAAAAGATCTTTCGCTCAAGCGAAGCTCTGCTAAAATTCCGACAAGGAAAAATTGGCAAGATCTTGACCCGGCATTGACTTCGATTCTAACTCACGCCCGGCGTATGCAACGAAGTTCAATGTGACACTGTGTCATCCGGCTTTTGCCGCCCGACCCATGCCTATTATCTTTTCGGACATTACCGAAAGTCAAAACGTCATTCGCTCAAGCGAAATTCTGCCAAAATCATATCAAGGCAGAAAGACGAGACTTTCCCGGTATTGCCTTGACTATAATTCGCATCGCTCGTGCGTTGAAAGTTCCTATGACCCGCTAGACCCGTTAGGAGCGTTCTTTACTCTCGGTCGGTGGGATCCGCGTGCCCTATAGGACCCTCGCCCGGGGCTGTCCACCCTGGGAGGTCGAAATACAGGTGGAATACGAGGGGCTTATAGACGTAGTGACGGAACCCACTGATCCAGGATCTAGAGTAGCTACGAAAAAGAAGGGCAAACCCCCTTTTCCAACCAAGTAGATATTAATAAAAGACACTGTTTTAAGTAAACTGGAAGATTCTAATTTGCATATTGCCTGAGCCTTCAGCCTAAACACCTACCCTGAGTCTAAACCTTTCCTATCCCTTTCCCGCAGCGAGAAAGAAGTGGGTGAGAACACCGGGTCAGCGATTTGTTAGCGCAGAATTCTCGAACGCCCGCGGAATCCTCGCCTTGGTCACCCGTAAAGTCAGAATGTCCGATTCGACAGAGAACATCACTGGTTTGGGTAACCAGATGACTAGGGAAGAAGAGCTAGCCTTAGCCTTGGAAAATAGTCGTAAGGCCCATGAGGAACAGCAGGCCATGCTCATTGATGCGCTACGCCGTCATGGGGTCCAGATAGTGGTAGAGCCCAATGGTTCCTTGGTTATGGTAGAAGATGAAACTCCAGAAGTAACCATATCAGCCCCTCTAGCCTATAACCAGTGCCCTCCTCCATCCACATATAATCCTTTGCCGAAGACTGTCCCTTTTCAGGCTTCCCCAACATCCCGAGCCGTCAGGGTCCCGACACCCTCACAGCCTTTGCATCCCCCCGTGGGACTCTTTCCCTCCTTTCAGCCTAATCCAAATCCCTTTACTTTGGAATCCTAGTACCACCCTGACCTCTCTAATTTCGTCAACGCCTGTGAATTTGCCTATATCTCAGACAGTGGTAGTGAAGAATCAGTCGGGAACGAGAATAGGAATGGATGGATTTACGGTTGATGATGACAGTTCAGTAGAAGGAATGGACTTGGAGTCAGCAGAAGTGAAACCCAAAGGGCAAGATGAGGTAGAAAACCACCGACCCAGAATGGGAGATGAAATCACTTCAAAGTGTATTTGCAGCCTGTGTGAAGGCTCGGAAAAGGAAAAAGATGCTAGCTTAGATGAGGCAGTATATGAGTCCTACATCCTAGAGTTCAATACTCCTTACAAAAACTTGGTCGGTGAATGGAGGGATTTAATTGAAGCCCTAGCTGAAAGAGGAAAGTGGGCTCCACCCACCGATCTGGAAAACGTAAGCATCGCGGAAGCCAAACTCTCATCAAGGAGAGTAGACTCTGTTACGGTGTTAGTAGTCACTCCTGAGACCTTGTCCGAAGAAGAGTGTATGGATGCCCTGGAAAGAGTCTTAAGTCTCGAGGCGACCCCAGTCCCCTTCATGTCCTGTGACGACAACGATGTTTTCTTGGTAATTCCCAAGTCAGAGGAGGAGTCCAAGATACCTCTTATATGGCGTCAAGTATCCCGACCTGCTTTTGCCCTCATTGGTCATCAGAGTCAAGACGAAAGTTCCCGCGAGAGTTACTACAGTGATACTGATGAAGACACGGTCGAAGTGCCGGAAGGAACAGTAGAAGAGTGGTTAGCCCATAAGCCAAAAAGCCCAAAAAACCTTCCCGACAGTGAAGAACAGAAACCCGCCATGAGGTTTGACCCCGCAGAAATCCTTATTGATGATGGAATTTCTCACTTCAGAAAATGTTTGGCCAATGTCAAAGATGTCGTCAGAAGGCTGACCCCTATAGAAAGAAGGGACATGCTCGACAGTGATGAGGAATGTAACCCCACTCTGTTGAAAAAATTGTTGGACCTGGATGAGAAAGCCAGTTGCCAGGCTCCAAACCCTGAAGGTGATAACTCCTGTTGCATGTTGACTTTGAAAAGTTTGAATGAGACTGTGAAGGCTCTAAACGGAAAAGGTAAAGCTGAAACCAGCCAACTGCTAAGCCAATCAGAGAGTCAGAACCCTGAGAAGGTCAGAAAGCCGTTAACTTGGGATCAGATTCGAGAAGCAGCCTACGCCTCCAGTAGTGCCATTAATCAGATTAATCAGCAGAATTGGCCATACGCCAGCAAGAGCCCGCCTCTGACTTTGAAAGAGCTAACAGAATCCTCCAGTAGGAATAATGACTCGGGAAAATCTAATGTTTATGTGATGACTCGGTCTGGACAGATGAGTATTGAGCAGCCTAAGGGTGACAAAAGGAATGCCGTCTCGGAGCCAAAGACAGATAAGAGGCCTTATAAGCCGGAAGTAGAGAAGCCAGACTCTGACAAAGAGGACCCAGTGTTGACTCAGTTGAAGTGTACCCAAGCCAATATCTCCTTGTGGTCCCTGTTAACCTCTTCATACCCTCATAAGCTGAAGCTGGAAGAAAGTTTGGCCAAGACCATGGTGCCCATAGATGTCACCCCAGATGAGGTCGTCCAAATGATTGGAAGTATCCACTACGGAAACATCATTACCTTCACTGACTTGGACCTGCCAAAGTATGGGGCTAGTCATAACGAACCTCTTTACATCACAGTCCAGTTAGAAGAGCGTCGATTGCCACGGGTATTAGTCGATGGAGGGTCTGCAATGAATGTCTTGCCAGCCAAGATGATGGACTTATTGGACCTGAAACCAACAGATTTGAAGCCTTCTAGTCAGACTATTAAGGCTTATGACTCCACGGCACGATCGCTTTGGGGATTGCTACTCTCAAGTTATGGTTCGGAAAAAGGTCATGGACGTTGATTTTCAAGTGATTGATATTCCGATTTCATTTATCGCTTCTCTGGGACGGCCCTGGATCCACCAAATAAATGGGGTAGCCTCTACTTTGCACCAAGGTCGTCAAATTTCAGCCAAATGATGGTATTATCACCACCATTTATGGAGACAGTGTCACGGTAGAAGGAACCAAAGACGGAGACATCCCGATATTGGAAATCAAACATGATGACGAAGGGTTGGCATTGACAGATTCTCTGTAGCTCCTTCCAAAGCACAAGTGTGTTGCACTGACCTCACTACTACTTTCGATAAAATCCCTCCTGCCATGAGAATGATGAGAAAAATGGGTTATCTTCCGGGACTTGGATTGGGTAGAAGACTTCAGGGTCGCAATACCATCATCAATGTAAAGGAACAGAATACCAGATACGGCTTGGGGTACAAACCGAATGGCAGAAAAGCTAAAGGAGCCCAGCTTCATCCCTACAGTTTATCCCTGACCCATTATTTTACAAAAGGCGAGACACAATACGATAAAAATGATCACCAGATCTCCTTGCAGAAAACCCTTCTGGAGAATCTTGAGAAAGTAAGGGGAAAGCCAGCCAATCCTGTTCGAAGAATGTTCCTTGACTTGCCAGACATTCCTGGGGCTACCACTACCATTCAGAACGAGTATGTCTTCAAAGGAAACTCAGACAGCGTCAAAGAGTCAGCATCCAGGGTAATGGACTTCTCGGCTTTCGAGTTAGCGCTTCCGAAGATCAGCCAGATAGAAGCTGCCAATAGTGAAGACAGTGAGTGGGGCTTGCTACAGTTGTTTGATGAAGAAGCACAGATCCCAGATTTGATCGACTTCAGCTCAGATGATGAGATAGTTGCCGTAATTGGAGACGGTGGTGAAAATCCTTTTGATCCCCGCACTTTGGTAACTAAGACAGAAATGCCGTTGAAGAATTGGGAGACGTTCTCAGGGCCGATAGCCAGCCGACAAAGAAATGATAGCGGAGCTTGGATTGGTACCTCGTCCTTCTCAACCCAGCTTGTGTCAAACACCCCGTTGTCTGTTCGCTTAAGTCAGGAATCTTTGAATTCCAGTCCTCTCGAGTCATCCGAAGGCCTCACGCCCGAGGACTATCAAAATGTAATCGATGTCATCTTTCCCCTTATTTTGAATGAAATGACAGATCTTTCTGAGTATCCTCTTATTGCCAACTTAACAAATGATAAATTAACTCAAAACTCAACAACAGTTAATAATGAATCATTTGAACAAGATGCAAACACACTAAATGAACAATACATTAAAGAAATCTTTAAGCATGTTTCGAAAAAGAGGAAAATCGGGCCCAAGCCGCCGAGGAGGTTTTGACAAGTGTGAACTTGGGTACCGTCGAGGAACCTAAAGAGACACAGATCGGAAACTTCTTCCAGGGGGTTGAATGGGACAGACCGATCGATCGCTCAGTGGAATACGTCGACGTGTTTGCATGGTCATACAGGATATGCCGGGGCTAGACAGTTCGATAGTAGAGCACTGTAATCCCTCTAGCACCGTATGCTAAGCCAGCAAACAGAAACCGAGGAAGATCAAGCCGTAATGGTCTCTACAGTCAAGGAAGAAATTGAGAAGCTACTGCGGGTAGGATTCATTAGAGTCATCGAATATCCGACATGGTTATCCAATATTGTGACCGTCACCAAGGCCAATGGGAAGGTGCGCCGCCGTGTGGATTTCCGAGATCCGAACAAGGCCACCCCAAGGACGATTACCCTTTGCCAAACATAGACATCCTGGTGGACTCCACCGCCAACTACGAAGTCAAATCCTTCGTTGATGGCTTTGCGAGATACAACCGCATCAAGATGGCCGAGGAAGACCAAGAAAAGACACCTTCACCACACCGTGGGGAACTTACTATTATACAAAGGATGCCATTTGGGCTTAAGAACGCCGGGCTACTTACCAAAGGGCGCGACCGCGCTTTTTCATGACATGATCCACAAGGAGATTGAGGTCTACGTAGACGACATGATAATCCACTCCAAAGGAGAGGACGGGCAGACTTGGTTGACCTGCGCAAGTTCTTTGAGAGGCCGAGACAACATTCCATGAGACTAAACCCCGCTAAATGCACCTTCGTAGTGACAAGGGGAAAAGTGCTTGGGTATATGGTCACGGAGCGAGGTATCGAAGTTGACCCCCAAAAGATCAAAGCCATTATGGATATGAGGCCACCTCGGACCCTGCAGATGTCAAGAGCTTTATGGGAAAACTGCAAAGACATTAGCCGTTTCACAATCGGCTGACCACTATGTGCGAGCCCATCTTCAAGCTCATGAAGAAGAACGTAGACACGTAATGGACCGAAGAATGCCAGATGCTTTTGACCAGATCAAGGCATACTTGGTACACCCTCCGTGCTATGCCCCCACATAGACAGAAACCTCTTCGCTCTATCTCACCGTCACCGATACGGCGGTTGGGGCTATGCTTGCCCGGGAGAAGAAAGACTCTCGGATAGAAAATGCCATTTACTTTGTCGTAGGAAGTCTGCAGGAAGTGAGCTCAATTACTCAAGATGTGAAAAGACCTGTGCAGGATCGTCCGGGTAGTCGGCAAGTTGAAGCATTATATGCAAGCCCACCCTGTAAATTTGGTCTCAAGAATGGACCCCATCAAATACATCTTTGATAAGCCTTCCCTCTCGATGCGTCTAGCAAAGTGGTCCTTCTTCTTAGCAGAGTACGACATCAACTATGTGACCAGAAAGGCCATCAAGGGTCAAGCATTGTCAGACCACCTGGCGAACTTCCCCAGTAATGAAGACAGAGGGCCTGAACCCCAATTCCCAGATGAAGGGATCTTTGCAGTCGAGCCTGAAAACCGATGGCAATTGTTCTTTGACGGAGCTGCTAACAAAAGAGGAAACGGTATCGGGATGCTACTGGTCGATCCAAAAGATGAGCATACACCCATAGACCTCAAGTTGAACTTCCCTGCCACGAACAATGTTGCTGAGTATGAAGCCTGCATTGCTGGTTTGGAAGCTGCCTTAGAAAGGAATGTCAAGGAGCTAGAAGTTTACGGAGACTCAGCCCTGATCATCAACCAGGTTTCCAACAAGTGGAAGACTGTGGACCCTAACCTACAGCGGTATCATGCCCATATGGAGGAGTTGACTGGACAGTTCAGATAAGTGACCTTCCACTACTTGCCAAGGGAAAACAACAGATTCGCAGATGCCCTAGCTACTCTAGCCTCATTGGTAGAGATCCCCGAGGGAAAAGCCATAAAACCCTTCCGAGTGGGTAGAAGAGAAGCCCCACCTTCCTCGTTGTGAAGTAGACCTGGGACCCGAGCCTATAAAGGAACCCCGGTACAATCAAATTTACCAGCTCCTCAAAGATGGAGAGTCACTTTCGGAGACAAAGAAGGTAGACCAAAAGAAGGTGTCGAGCCAAGAGCTTGCAAGCCCTGAAAAGGTTGGCCTCCCATTATGTCATTCTAGGAGGCAACCTATACAAGAAGCGATACCAAGGACCACTCCTCTTTTGCGTCACTCAAGAAAAGGCCAAAGAATTGATGACTGAAGTCCACAATGGTCCCTGCGGTCCTCATATGAATGCCGAGCCCCGATGCAAGTGATCCTCGAATGGGTTACTACCGGGATTTCCATGGAAACAGACCGTGTCCAAAGCACGTCCGAGCATGCGACAAGTGCCGGCGGTTTGCCAACCTCAACCATCTCCCGCCTTATGACTCGTGCATCGCATGACGACTCCTTGGCCGTTTACAACTTGGGGTATTGACGTGATAGGGAAAATAGCCCCGACAGAAGCAATGGACATGAATTTGTGCTATTAGCCATCGACTACTTCACCAAGTGGGTAGAGGCCAAGTCTTACAAGGTCCTCACTTCCGGAAAAGTGGCCCAATTCATCAAAGAAAACATAATGTGCGAGATATGGGGTGCCCAACGAGATCATTTCCGATAATGGGTCGCACTTTGAAGGGGATTGCGATAGGTTGCCGCGAATTCAGAATCACTCGCCACAAGTCGTCTCCGTACGGACCTCTGACTAATGGAGCCGTGGAAGCCGCTAATAAGACGCTCGAACGGATCATCCGGAAGATGGCCACCCGTGGTCGTGATTGGCCCGAAAAGCCGCACTTGGCACTCCGGGGCTACAGAACGTCTGTCGGATCGGCTACAGGAGAAACTCCTTTGCCTTAACCTACGGGATGGAAGCAAGTGTTACCGGTGGAGTTGGAAATCCCGTCATTAAGGGTCCTCCTGGAAAACAAAGTGTCAATGAAGTAGAATGGTTGCGCAGCCGGCATGATGAGTTAGCCCCGTTTAACGAGAGAAGGCTAAAAGCCATGGAACACACCCGAGCCTACCAGAGGCGGATGGCCGAGCGTTTGATAAAAAGGTCAAGGCCGCAGACATCAAAGAGGGTGACTTAGTTTTTGAAAGTGAAGCCCCTACCGTGAGACAACCCCCGGGGAAAATGGGAACCCATTTGGATCGGCCCTTATGTGGTGCGAGATACTATCGGGAGGAGCCATGAAGCTTGCGGAGACTGACGGCAATCCCTTTGTCCACCCAAATAACTATGATAAGCTCAAAAGATACTATGTCTAAAAAAAAAAAAAAAAAAAAAAAAAGAGTGCAAAAAGAGTAATGCCCTAGGGCCGAAACCCTAAAAGGGCGGTCTAGGCAAAAATGTGGCACATAAAAAAAATATATATATATAGTTCACCAGAATGAACTACGAAGACCTGAGCCCCTTAGTCTTTCTTGTAAAAGGGGAACGTAGGCAGCCATATATGGTTCGGTCTAAAAAATAAAAAGGACAATCAAGCTTCCATGAAGTGCGTCCTAAATAATAAAGGGTATTTCAGTTTTCATAAAACGGGTCCCAATCAATAAGACATTTGAATTTCCATGAAATGTGTCTTGACTAATTTTTAAGATAATATTTCTTGTTCATTACAAGTTAAAAAACTTCTTGATGAGTTCAAGCACGGTCTACCTCTTGACTCTGCTAACCTGCTACAAAGATCTAAAATACAATAAAATGCCTAAATAAACTAATGTGTTTGCAAAATGGCAATAAGAGGATCCTAAGGAAAGATTTGTCAGTCGTCATTCGCTGAGTCTTCTTTGGTCTTTTTCCCTTTTCCTCGACCCCGTCGAGTCTTCTTTCTCTTTTTATCTATAATGTCGGTATCCCTCATCTCGACCTCCGGTATCCTCACTGGAGCCTCTACCAAACCCGTGTTAATAAGTGCCCTCTCTACACGAGCGCGAGTCCGCACTTCCTCCCTCTGAGCCTCAGTCAAAGGAGCGACCTCGAACAACCTCTTGTACCGAGCCTCCATGTCTCTGACCAAGTCACCTGATTGGTTATGGCGACTCGCCTTAGCCTTAGTCTCCCTCAGAGTCCTGCTCGAGTCACAGTCAGCCCCTAATAAAGCCTGACGTCTCTCCCCCAGAATGACCTGAGTCGCTCCCATCTCCCTCTCGTACTACCCAAGTAGACAAAGTGGTCAAGATGGTGCTCTTTTTCGCTCCCGAAGATAGCCCTGGGTGGGAAAGCAAAGATACGTCCAAGCTCCTCGAGAAGAAAGAGAAGTCGTCCGGATCCCTCATATCCAATGACACCACCTCAATGGTCCGAGATGTCCTCCCAATCACTCAATGGCTCCCTCGTAAAGCCCCAAAATGCTTGGATACTAAGCAGTATGTAGAAGGATGACCAGCAGTAATCCTCGGAACCCTCACAAAGATAGACTCCCTGAAATATCCTCCTGGTCTGCAACCTCCAATAAGGTATCCACCAACGGATGTCCGAAGTGGATAGCCTAGCCATTGTCGCCCTCCTGCCTACTCTGGTCCCAAGGCTCGCTGCACCTCTCCGAGAAATCACCCAAGGCACCGAGTCGGCAAAGCCCCTGCAAAGCCCCCGAGCCTCTTCACACCCATGGTCAAGACAAATGACTCCCGGATCTCATGAAATGGTCTCCCGAGCCATCCTCTTGCCAATCCCATGAAGTGTCTCTCCCAAAACCGAGCGGGACAATATCCTTCCCAGCCTTGCAGTCTCTAACCATGTCCAAGAGACCACTATGACAGATCCCTACGGACTCAAGCAGTTGAACAAAGCGCAGAATACGCAAAGGATAAATGCGTCCATAGCCACCGTGGTCGCAGCCATATCTCGGGAGACCCAAACTCTGCCGGGATATCGTAAAGGTTAATCCCTGTCCGGCTACCATCATCCTCTCGGCCTCCCCCAAAGGAATGCGTGGTAAAAGATGCAAGCTTTACCGCAACCGGCACGTCTCCGACCAGCGGAATAGAGATAGCCTCAATCTCGGGACTCCCAATCAAGGCTCGGAAGTCTTCATGCGTCGGGACAATCTCATTATAAGAAAAGCAGTAAACATGTCTCCGGACGTCCCAGAACTTTGCTGCGGTTCTCAAAAGGTTCCAATCGGGCGGGAGATCCCTCAAATGCCATAAAGACTTGATCTTGAAGGAAGAATCAAGCAGCCCCCTATGAGATTGGAAGTTGTGTCTCACCCAAGATTGAAGATCGGACAGAAAACGGTCTCGTTTCCCCCTTTGCAATCTAACGGGCTTCTCCATCGCAAAATGATCAAAGGTGGTGCTTTTAGGTCCAAAATGTGCTCTGGGAACAATTGGGACAAGTCTAAGTTGAAAATGAAATGAAATAGCCAAGCCTTGCTTTTATTCAGAAAATAACCCGCTCGTAGACCGTGAGCCGCACGGCCTCATTTGCCCTGCAGACCAAACTGCACTACGGCTACATTAGCCATCTGCAGAAAAAAAATTCTGCAGCAACCAAGTTGCTGCCCAAGGGAGTTTTCACCCCACTTTTTCAACCAAAACCTGTACAAAAACATATCCAAAAGCCATTCAAGCATTTATACACCATTATAAATCATTTTGGCCCAGTTTCAGCCCCGATTCCAAGCAAAAAATCGCCCCAAGGCTCAGATAATATGCAAATTAAAAAAAGCATGAATTGGAAAAGCATAAATACAATGTCTTCGCCCCATCGGCCCCCAAATAAAGCAAAAAATAAACAAAGTGTGCATCAAATGTGTTAATTGTTTGTTTTTGTTCCAAATCTACTCTAGAGACCTCCTAGGCCTCCGATTCTTCCTCCTCCTCATCACTGCTCAGCTCATAAATGCTAGCCTCCCTCATCAAGTCCTCCTGGTCGCTCACGTCAGATAAATGGACATTATCGTGCCCGGCATCGGCTACCTGCCCGTAATGTCGGCGTTGGGTCCCCGCCCCCGAGGCATGGCACTGAAGAGTACTCCGAGGCCGATGAGGTAGACGCCGTGCCCCGACATGCTGTCTCTTGCGCCCGGTCTCCCTGTGCATCCGCTCGCCTGGCATGAAGCGCAGCCGCCTTCCTCGGAAAGGGACTCACACGCCCTTCCGCCCCCTATTGATCCCGCCCGATCGCCTTATCAAGTGCGAGCCGGAAAACCCGAGAAAAAGAAGAGTAAAATCTCGAAAAATCTCGAAGTCTCTCAAAAAGCAAAGAAAGCTAAAAGGGAAAGACCCTAAAAGTATACTTACGAGTCGTTGTCAGCGGCGGGGTATACCTGGGCTCCTAGTGTCGGGGACGGGAATCCTCATCCTCCTCGGCCTTTTTAACAAAGGGTTCATCTTTCGCTAACTATTTGAGCCTAGGTTTACCAAGAGTGTCATACAATGAGAGCTGAGGCTCCCTTACTCACATCGAGGGATGCAAGTTTCTCACACTGGGCATAACAAATCCTTCTGGTTGTTTCATATACACTTCTTCTTCGCTGCAATAAGGTCCGTACGGACAGACCTATGTTACAAAGAGGTCCGTACGGACCAACCTTGCTTTTGGATTATGGTGGACACGTCCCTTGACATTGATCTGGAGAAGTTGGCCAGGCTGGTATGCCAAGATTCCTATGACGAGGCCTTAAGATGCGGGAACTCTGCAGATAATGAATTCTGGGATCCCCCTTGCATGTTCGGCTCTCGTCTTGGACTATGAGATATAAGGAGGTATTTATACTCCTCCATTAAATCCCTCACTAATTAGGAAAAGAAAATAATTATTCAGAGACTTGAACAAAGCCAGTCCAAAAGACAATTTCTCCCTGCCAAACATCGACATTTTGGTAGATTCTCGGCATGAAGCCGTATTTTGTCCTTTTTTATCTCAAAAATGAACTACGTTTAGGAAAAGGCTTTGAAAAGGGGGGATCATTTTTATTGGCAGCAAAAACGAGTAAAAAGCTTTTAGTACTAGAGATTGTTAGGTATTGGTGAATGTAATGAAATATCGAAATTCTCTCCTAGCAATGTTGCTCATTGGTCCACATACATCGGTATGTATTAGGCCCAATAAGCTCCGAGGGCTGGCTGCAATTTCGTAAAACGCGGCACAGTGAGTTCTACGACTGACCGTATGCTCCCTAAGCCAACGTGTCACTTAAGAGGACTCCCTTGAAGCCATGACACCGTCCTATGTCGCTTTGTCGGCCCAAAGTCGCACGGCCGATGACATCCTCGCGATTCCATCGCCAACTACGAGGTCAAATCCTTCGTCCTCCTCCTCGCCGGGCGTGCCCAGCCTAACATAGCGGGATAAGCCCGAAACCTTGAGCCAAATACCCTTTTCCGAAGCCTAAACCCTTCCTTTGTTCCCTGCAGCGTATTTACTTTTAAAAGTCCGAGTCGCAACCCGATTCGTTGATCGCATATCATTTAATACGCTGAACAGATCCAAAAAATCGATTGTTAGTGGCCGAACTTTAAATGTCATTTAGAATGTAGAAAAAAATTAAAAAAAAATAAACGAGGTAGAGGGGTTTTTGAAAATTTAAAAGACGTTTCAACTGCATGGCACAGATATTTAAAAGATATTTGAACACGACTTAACTAAGCTAACAAGACTACAGAGGCACAGCGCTTCCCGAATGTGATCCTGTGGTAGACACTAACAGGAAAGCGTCTGGGAGTTGCGTCGTTTGGTCAGACGCACCTTCTCCCCTCCTCCCCTCGCATTATTTTTGGTGAGGCAAAGTTCGCTTATAATAAGCAAAGCATATACGAGATCGGGTGATACGTTATACCTGTGTTTGTCCCCTTACATGGCCTCAGTCGTGCAGGGTAAACCCACGTAGTCCCGGGGTTTTTAATATCTTGTCAAAATCTCGATCTCGCGAGGAGAGGATCGGCGGGTCAGCATGGCTTTCAAATCCTCCCCCATATCACGAGCTGACCGCCGAACCGCTGCTGGCACTAGCACATGGCATCACTTCGGCCGCTCATGAGCTCCACGGCGTAGGGGTGTACGCTCCACAGTACTCCTCCTCTGCAGCCTATACCTCCGGTGGGCTGGGGCAATCTCATCCTTCGCCAATCCTGAGGCTGCAGGCATCACGATTCTTGCCGGGAGGATTCCCGAGGAGTAATGGCATCCAAATGGAGGGGCATGGCCATCTGCCACTCGGCGGTGAAACGTCTCCAGTAAATGACATCACATGTCCGAGCTCAGCAAGCCATCTCCTCTGCGCCTGAGTCGCCTCGATGGCCTCTCCCAAAGAAAAAATCTCCTAGGATACTCGCCCAAGGGTAGAAGTCCCGCTTTCCCGTCGTGTCTATCCCTTTGCTGATGACCTGGCCTCGCACCATTTGTAGTCGAAAGTGATCAGGGCCTTCCCGTGAATGTTATCCCTCAGATCCTCCAAATAACCTCAAGGGAACAGAGGCGAGGGGAAGATGGTGATATCCTACTGTTGGTTCCAAGGGAAGAACCCGATCCCACCTCACAAAACTAGGCCACATGTTCAAAACATCAAAAAGGTCATTCTCTCTATCTCTGCATAAAAATCTCAAGACAAAAAAAGAAAGAAGAAAAGAAAGAAAAAGAAAAGGAGACTACCTCGAGGGCAAAGGAGAAAAGCAGCCATGGGCGACCTTGCTTCATTGTACATGTCCGTGGAATACGCCCAAGGAGAAGCTCCATGTCCGGCCCTCTCCCAAGACCGTCCCTATCCCAATCTCACATCCTCCCAAGTCGAGGAAGGCAAGTGCATGGCCGAGTGTCCCGTAGTATAGCAAAAATAGTGACCGATAGCATCAGCCACACGACGAAAGCTCTTGTCCGAACATGTAAGGCGAGTCACATCATTATGCGGCAAAAGTTCGCATGCTGGTTCAAGGGTTTGTGACCGCCACCTCGACGTTCGCGTCTCATACCCATGACCGCCAGAGAATCAACTCAAACCCAACCAAATTCTTGAAATTCCTCGGTACATGTGGTCTCTCCCAAGTCACGGGCCTCCCAGTGAGCGTAGGCCTGAGCCAGTGCATGGGCTGTGAAATCGGCAGTGAGTCACCGTGAGCGCGCCTCCCGGCTCGGATGGAAGCTATGGGTGCTATCCACCAGGAACTTGAGAAAGGGCACTCGGATCAAGCCCTTGCTCTTAGAGGTGATATGAACACCCCTGCCGATAGCCTCGACGAATGAATCCAGGCCGGTAGCCCTCACCAAACCCTTGGGGTTCACCCCATTCTTCTCAAAATCCGGCATCCTCTGCCAAAGCTTGACTGCAATCTCTGATGGTCCTCTAGACTTGTTCTCCTGTAGACAAGCCCAAAAAGAAGTGTGTCAACCACTCATCATTTTCAAAAGCATGCATATATTCACAAAAGTGCACATATTTTCAAAAGAAAAGCATTCACAAAAGTTTTTCTAGCATCATTTGCATCAAAAAAGCGTCTTTCATCACTTGAAACGTGTCATGTCAAGTCTCATTGCTTTCCTAAAGCACAAAATCACAATTTTCACAATTCTTTGCACATAAGCATTATTCTTTCAAAAATGGCATGCATGAATCCTTTTCATCTTCCAAAATCATGTTTTCTCAAAATTTTTTTTTGACTTAGTTCTAGAACATGCAAGAACTCCGTCTCACTTTAGACAATTATCATTCTTATTTTATTTTCGAGAAAAAAGTGGGTCATTCCCATTATTTTTGTCAAACAAATTGCACATTGCATGTTCTTAGCCTCATAGGTTATTCACCAATATCTCAAAATCATTCAAAAATCCTAGGAAAATCCTAGAAAATTCCTAAGTTCGGGTCAAGCCCTAAGTCATTCAAAATTCAATCAAAATCGACGGAATTGAGTAAATTAAGAATGCTTACCCCAATCGGACGCGGGTTCGTCGATTTGTGCTCTCTTCTCCCCGGGTAAAGCTCCGACGGAGGCGTAAGAAAGTCATACTTTCTTTCCGTTCGCACGAGTTCTTTCCTCCTCCTCCGAGCAGCCGTGGAGATATTTTTTCTTGCTTGCCTCGGTATAGGATTTCCCTCCGGATCCATCTCAAATCAAAGGGAAGCAAGGGATTTGAAGAAATTCGAAATTTCTCTTCCTCTCTCTCTCTCTGCGTTCTTGGCGGCAACACAATGCCAATGGCCCGTTCAAATCTGATTTTAAATAATGCGGAAAAAACGGATCTCTAGCCGTACGGCTCCCTTTTCTCCATCTCATGCCGGCGGCCTCATTCGCTACGAAGAAAATTACAATTAACCGCCTGGACCTTCCACTTGGGCATGCAATTTCCGTTATCTTTTAACTAAGATAACCTCTTTTCGAAGACATCCTTTATCTCTTAAGCAATTAAGCTTTCTTTTTCCCCCGTCTCGTTAATTCCGTTATAACGGGATAATGCTAGGTGACAACCTCCGAATTGTCAAAACTCTAAAGCTGGCCAGGCTTATCCACATCCCGGATAGCGACGTATGCTAAGTTCTCTTAACTTAAGCTACCTCTATCCCGAATAGTGACGTATGCTAAGTTCTCTTAACTTAAGCTACCTCTATCCCGAATAGTGACGTATGCTCGAGTTCCTCTTAGCTTAAGCTACCTCTATCCCGAATAGTGACGTATGCTCAGTTCCTCTCAACTTAAGCTACCTCTGTCCGGATAGTGACGTATGCTCGAGTTCTTCTTAACTTAAGATACCTCTATCCCAATAGTGAAGTATACTTAAGTTCTTCTGGCTTTAGCTACCTCTATCTCGTGAGCTTTAGTCTTCGTTATTTCTTCACAGATTTCCCGTAAAAGAAATAACGTCATCCACTTTAGCTACCTCTATCCCGGATAGTGACGTACGCCTTCAAGTTTCTCTCAACTTTAGCTACCTCCCCCCTATCTCCTTGATAGTGGACCTAGCTCTAGTTTCCTCGGGTGTGACAACCTCCATTAATTGTCAAAACCCTCTGCGAGGATCCTAGACATCGTTCTCTCTAGTGATGCTTGAACTACGATCAAGGCTTGATTCCTCAGGGATACGTAGGTAGCCTTTTATAAAGGTCCACCATCCGACCACTTTGGTCACCTGTTCCTCGCGTCACTCCTCGTTGATGAAGTAGTCTCTCATGAGAGACTTTGTTATCCGACCACCTCGGTCACTTCTAGCATATCCCAAAGAGGATCAATTGCCCGACCTCCTAGGTCATTTTCTCTTCTATTTCCCCGAGAGACCGGTTTTCTCTTCTTCATTCCTCGGCGGATCTTTTCCGAACTACTGCACTGGCTTGATTCTCCTCAGGGATACGTAGGTAGCCTTTCATAAGAGGTTCGACCACTCGACCACCTCGGTCTCCCAATCCGTCTCGGCATTCGCGATCGGATCCTTCTCTATCGGCAACCCCGCTCCTTGCAGTGACGTTGCCGAGGGCTTCATAAGTACCCAAATCTGCTCATGCTCTTCCTTAGTTAAATTTCCCGGCAATTTCGGTAAGTTTTCGGTAATTCTTCGGACCTTCCTAGTGTTCGTAAATATTGACAGCAGTCCCAAATTAATTAAAGGCTGAAGAAGAGCCTTCCTAATTAAACACGTTTTCTTAATTAGGAAGAAGAAGTTTCTAAGTTTCTATTTGCCACCTTGCATGGTTCTTTAGATTGCCTGAATGGATAATTTCGCGTACCCCGAGCGGACCACAACGTAGGCTTCATTAGCCTTATCCAGGTAGCCTATAAATAGAGGCCCTCCTCTACCCATTTTACACACACAATTTTCACACAACACCACACATAATACGTGAAGAATACTCTCAAGAGTTGTTGAAGATCCAAGAAGGTGAAGAAGAAGGCCAAGCTACCTACTCCTCCTCCTCAAGATCCAAGATCAACCTCTCCTCCTAGCTCCATCCAAAGAAGAAGGAAGCCGTTGGTAATCTCGCACGCCCTAACCTTGCATCCTAATTGCTTTATAAATTGCTCATTGCATTGCCTTTATATTGCTTGGGACTTGGTAGATTAAAGATCACATCTTTATATTCCCCCTACCCCTTTTGCATGCATTAGACATCATTTGTCATAAAAATATAGTCTTTCCCCATAAAGGTGCATCCTTTGCACCTAAAACCCCCATTTTCCAATAAAAATGTCATCTTTATGCATCCTTTGCATATAAAAATCAAATCTTTTCAATCAAAATGCATCCTTTGCATTCAAAATCCCTTTTCCAAGCATCATTTGCTTTAAAGATCATGTCTTTACCATAAACTAGCATCATATGCTTTTCAAAATGCAATCCTTATGCATCATTTGCATAATGAATGCCAAGTTCTTCATAAAAATGCATCATTTGCATAAAAATCATATCTTTATGCATCATTTGCAATAAAGATCATTTCTTTGAATCAAATGCATCATTTGCAAACCCAAAAATGTCATCTTTTCATTAAAGTGTCATTTTTGCATACATTTCCCCATTCCCCATTAGCAACCTAGGAACGGACCGGTGTAAAAGATCCTATCTTTACATCGTTCCTTCCATAAAGGTTTCATAATCTCTTTAGAAAGGGATACCTTCGAACCCTATATCTCCGATTATCACTTAAGATGAGTATGAAGCATCTATACAAGCTCGACCATCTTAAAGTGTAGGATTGATGGGCTAAGGACCCTCCTTTTCTAAAGAACCTCATCTTTGACTACAAAGAGAGTCATTCTCTCGATCACGCAAGTCCCAAGGTCTAAAAAATGCGATGATCACAAGTCCAAGATGAGGGCGGGATCATAATCCCGAATACATAAAAATCCAAGAAATCCCGAGCGACAACCAACAAATGGTTTGTACGTCCGGAAGACGACTTGGGAAATTCCCTCCTTATCATCAAACACATGCACACAAGAAAGCATGCAAGCAAGCACGATTAATGAAATCTTGGGAGACTTGCTCCGGCAAGGCACCTTGGGTGAACGACGATCCGTTCTTCCCAAGGGGTAACTTAACCTCCGAACCCATAAAAAACCTTTTTTTCAAAGTTTTGAGGTAATCAAAATGGCGTGGCAACTCCGTTTTTCAAATTAAACCGGATGTCTTCAAACTCGCGTGAATCCAACAAACACAAAAATTTGGGCACACATTCACAGTTACCACATCCTTCTTCCTGACATCCGAGGTATGCTCATCGAGATGTGGGTAGAAATCCCCTCTTCGTGCTTTCGGAAGAAAGGGCCTTTGATTCCTTTGCACCCCCTTCCTTCGAGTAGCTAATTCGGCGTGTTGAGGAGCCCTTTTGGTTGGATAGAGCCTAGGAGGCATTTTCCAAGTTGAATCGAACTAAAGATTTGTTTGATTTCTCTCGATCCCTCTCAAATCTCCCTCTGATATTGCTCTCTCTCTCTTCTCGGTGTCGCCTCCCTCTCAATTTCAATTTCAATTGAGTTTCAAATGGCGACTGTGCGAATTTTAATGATTCTGTCCGCAGGGCCTGTTATGTCGTGCGACATACTAAGCCCCTGTGGCTGATTTTTACAATTTTGCCCTTAAAGGCTCCATTTTACAATTTTGTCCCCCGTAGGCCTCTTTTACCCTTTGTGCCCCTGGCATTTCCAATCACTTTCAATCCAGTTTTCCCTCCAGTGCCCCCGTGGCCTATTTTACAAATTTACCCCTGTGGCTCGTTTTATTTGCCTTTGGCATTTTTAATTCTATTTACAAAAATTATCAGGATACGTCCCGTTTCTTTATAAAATTATCGGGTACATCCCACTTTCTTTACAATAAAATTATCGGGTACGTCCATTATCGAGTCTTTCCTACTTCTTTACAAAATCCATCCTTTTTCGCGATCTCCGTTATTGCCAAATGGGATAACGTTTCCTCCGGGAAATCCTCCGTTATTGCCAAATGGGATAACGTTTCCTCCGGGAAATCCTCCGTTATTGCCAAATGGGATAACGTTTCCTCCGGGAAATCCTCCGTTATTGCCAAATGGGATAACGTTTCCTCCGGGAAATCCTCCGTTATTGCCAAATGGGATAACGTTTCCTCCGGGAAATCCTCCGTTATTGCCAAATGGGATAACGTTTCCTCCGGGAAATCCTCCGTTATCGCCAAATGGGATAATGTTTCTTGTTAAAAATTTCAGTTATTGCCAGAAGGCAATAACATTTCGACCTCTCTCGCGATCTCCGTTATTCCAAGGTGGAAGAATAACATTTCGCTCCCTATTTTCGATCTCCGTTATTCCAAGTTGGAAGAATAACATTTCGATCTTTCTCGCGATCTCCGTTATTCCAAGATGGAAGAATAACATTTCACTCTCTATTTTCGATCTCCGTTATTCCAAGGTGAAGGAATAACATTTCGATTCAGTCAAAAGCTCGAACTACGACCTGGCTTGATTCCCCCGGGATACGTAGGTAGCCTCCTGTAGGTTCAGCCAATTTGTCACATATGACGTCCCCTTTCCCCAGCGGATTCCGAACTACGATTATGGCTTGATTCTCACTCGGGATACGTAGGTAGCCTTTCATAAAAGGTCCAGCCACTCGACCAACTTGGTCACCCAATCCGTCTCGGCATTTGCCAGATTGGATCCTTTTCTATCGACAACCCCACTCGCCCTGCAAGTGACGTTGCCGAGGGGCTTCTGTAAGTACCCAAATCTGACTCATGCCTTCCGGTTAATTTTTCCGGCAATTCCGGCAAGTTTCCCGGCAATTCCGGTAAGTCTTTCGGTAATTCCCCGAACTTTCCTAGAGTTCCGGAACAATTCCGGAACTGTTCTAAATCATCTAAGGAAAAAAGGACTACTTGGAGACAAAGAAACACGTTTTTCTTTTATATGGAATTCCTTCTAGAAGACTGCCACCTTGCATGTTTCTAGAAGGAACTGCATGTGGCTCCTTATGTCGTGCGACATAACTAGCCAGGGAGAGTTCTAGAATCATGCCACCTTGCATGTTTCTAGAAGAATCTGGAAGTGGCTACTTATGTCGTGCGACATAATAGGCCATGAAGACTTCTAGAAGCTTGCCACCTTGCATGTTTCTAAAAGGAAAACGGTTATGGCTTACTAAGTCGCGCGACATAACAAGCCCATGCAGGCAGCCTATAAATAGAGGCCTTCACCTCTCATTTTAAGCACCCCTTTTCCACCCCTCAGTCCCCCTCTATAGGGAATACGCCCAGGAAGCATCCCCTCTCCTCACAATCCTCCCAAATCAATCCCAAATCAATCCCACAGACACATTTCCACACACACCAAGAACCAAGGATTCCCACGGAGCCAAGGCTTGATTTCAGTCTCCAGAAGTTGCTATTTTGAAGGCTCCTATATCTAACTTGATATAGGGAGTCGTGGTCTTCAAGGGTAACGATTTTCTACCCTTTTCTTCCTCCTATCTTCATTTTAATAAGATCTATGTGCTATCTGTATTGATAATGTTGTATTCTGATTAAAGTTGCATGCTTTAGCTTCATATTGCATAGATCCACATCTGATTGCATAATCATTTCATGAAATAGCTCCGGTTTGACTTGGTTTTGCATGAACACTCGAGATGAGTGTGGATCCCTCATATCCACACCCTTTTGAAGTGTTCATTACTGAAATACTAGCTCCCTGAGACCTATTGGTGAAGTAACTTGGCTATTTTAAGGCCTTGTTGTGAAGATGTGCCATTCGCGGGAAAATTCGATTTTTCGTTTCTTTGAAAACCAAATAAAACCGGAAAACGGAGTCGCCACGCCATTTTTGTTTTAAGGGCCAAAACTTTGAAAAATGCCCGAGATTAGAGATTTGGGTTCGGAGGTCATGTTACACGCCGGGAAGGACGTTAGTGTGCACCCGGAATGCCTCGTAAAACGAGTCTTCCAAGCTGAAAATCATTTGTGTGTGTGTGTGTGTGTGTTTTGGCCAAAATAAGTTGAAACTCAGAAAAGTAAAAATTGGGAATTCTTTATTAGACTTTGGTCAGATCCCATGATTTTTGGTGTGATTTTTGGGTAGAGTTTTGGTGCTCAAAAGATTTTTGGAAGTTGAAGAGCACTTCTGCCAGAATGAAAAAGGCAGTAGAAACTTGATTTTGAAATGGATTTAAGGGCTTCAAAACTTCATAATCTGAGAAAACTCAGAGAATGAAAGTTGTTCCAAACACCTCAAATAAGATTTCTGTGAAATAATTTTTCATTTTGGAGAAGATTTTAGGACTCAAAACCTTCTGGAAATCTCAGATATGAGATCTGGACTCCCAGAGACTGGTGATCTGACCTTCAAGAGAAAATTGGTAAAAGAGAGTTTTACTCACCCAAAAAATAAAGTAAAAATATGTCTGGAAAGCTCTGGATGTTGGCTACAAAAAGTGTTTTGTAGTCAACACAAAATTCCAAGTTTATCTGTGTCCAAAAATTAAGACAATGGACTGGGGTCTTGGAAAATTGCTACTGGACAGCAACTTCTCAAGAAAGGAAAAATGATTTTAAAAGGGGGTTTTTGCATCCATGCTTGTCCCCATTTCCCTAGGTTTTGGTTAGTGATCACTTGACATTTTAGTGGTGAATCAACTATACCAAACCATCCTTGGGGTACATTAGGACTAAGCACTTCATTTGCTTGGGAAGGGGAATTTTATCCTTTGAAATCAAGATTTGGTGCTTGAAAATGGTTTTTAGGGTTTTGAAAATGCATTTGCAAGTAAGTAAGAACACATTGAAGAAAATGTTGATCCTTGTAGAGGATCATCCATGGAGATGAACTTCCATGGTGATCCTCTTGGATCTAGGGCAAGAAAATGAACAAACTACATTTTGTAGCTTGAAAATGCATGCATGGATGAGAGAATTTAGGGTAAGGAGAGGGAGGTTATACCTATCTTCCTTGTGTTTTTGTGTTTGTGTTTGAACTTGAGAGTGAGTGGATTTGATTTGAGTGAGTGAAAGTTGGGAAGATTCAAGAGAAAAAGGTGACAATTCTAGGGAATTCTCACTGTTTTCTCAAGTATTTTCGCCAAATGATGTGAGTTGTGTTGTTGTTCTCCTTCCATTTTGTGACTGGAGGGCTCAATTTATAGCCCTCTGAAAAATACAAAGGTATCCGCGTGGATAGGGTTGATGGCGTGCACTGTTCATTAAATGCTGCTCCAGGCTTTGGACACAAGGAATATTTTTCAAAAAAATCAAACAGAAACTGTTTTTCAACTTGTTGTTTCGGGATTTTCTTAATTCTTTTGCTTTTTGAGATTCCTTTGAAGGTTTATCTTTAAATAGCAATGCCCATTTTGCCCTCACTTTGTTAGAAAAGTTAGGAATGTTAGGAATTGTTAGGAATTGTTAGGAATGTTATAACTTTCGTTAATTTTCTAACGAAAATTCTAACAAGCTCAAATTGGAGCACTTACAGTAGCCCCTCGGCGACGGCGCTTTCGAAGGAAGCGGGGTCGTCGATAAGAGTAAGGCTCCATGTTTGATAGGATGATCAAGTGATCGAGTGGCTGAACCTATTTAATAGTTTACCTACGTATCCCGAGTGGGAATCAAGCCGGCCGTAGTTCGGGTCTTTGACCCTGGAATGACTATTTTGAGGTGTCAACCTGGAGATGATGGTGTTTTAGGTGCCTCGAACCTGATGAACAAGTTCTGCAGTCGGTTGCTGGAGAGAAACTCTGCTGGGGATAAGAGATGACCATTTTCGGTCGGAGGGCTATCCACTCTGCTGGGGATAGGAATGACCCTTTTTGGTCTGATGGCTATCCGCTCTGCTGGGGATAGGAATGACCATTTTCGGTCTGATGGCTATCCGCTCTGCTGGGGATAGGAATGACCATTTTCGGTCTGATGGCTATCCGCTCTGCTGGGGATAGGAATGGCCATTTTCGGTCTGATGGCTATCTGCTCTGCTGGGGATGATTGCGATTTATCGCTTTCTTAGTGTTGTGTGTGATAGCGTCTTAGGTGCCTCGAATCTTGATGATGGCGTCTTCGGTGCCTCGGACCTGGGAGATGGCGTTTTAGGTGCCTCGAACCTTGGAGATGGCGTTTTAGGTGCCTCGAACCTTGGAGATGGCGTTTTAGGTGCCTCGAACCTTGATGATGGCATTTTAGGTGCCTCGGACCTTGATTGTGAAATGGCCTTTCGGTGGAATTTGTCTGCTGCCGAAGGAGAGGGTGACCGTTTTGGTCGAGGGGCTGAACCTAATGATAGGCTACCTACGTATCCCTAGTGGGAATCAAGCCCTTTCGTAGTTCGAGATTTCGACCCTGGAGATGATGGCGTTTTAGGTGCCTCGAACCTTGATGATGATGGCGTTTTAGGTGCCTCGGACCTGGATGATGGCGTTTTAGGTGCCTCAAACCTTGATGATGGCGTTTTAGGTGCCTCAAACCTTGATGATGGCATTTTAGGTGCCTCGGACCTTGATTGTGAAATGGCCTTTCGGTGGACTTTGTCTGCTGCCGAAGGAGAGGGTGACCATTTTGGTCGAGGGGCTGGACCTAATGATAGGCTACCTACGTATCCCTAGTGGGAATCAAGCCCTTTCGTAGTTCGAGATTTACTCGAGATTCCGTTGGCTTTGCTGGGGATTTTGTTAGCCTTTGCTGGGGAAAAATCAGACGTATTGGTCGGGGAAATCGGTCTTACGTTTTACTGCTGGGGAATAATTTTGATGAAAGATACGGGATTCCGTTATCTTTCTCGGGGAAATCGGTCTTACGTTTGACTGCCGTTGAATGATTTTGATGAAAGATACGGGATCTTGTTATCTTTCTCAGGGAGATCGGTCTTACGTTTTACTGCCGTTGAATGATTTTGATGAAAGATACGGGATCTCGTTATCTTTCCCAGGGAGATCGGTCTTACGTTTGACTGTCGGGGATGATTTTGATGAAAGATACGGGATTCCGTTATCTTTCTCGGGGAGATCGGTCTTACGTTTTACTGCCGGGGATGATTTTGATGAAAGATACGGGATTCCGTTATCTTTCTCGGGGAGATCGGTCTTACGTTTTACTGCCGTTGAATGATTTTGATGAAAGATACGGGATCTCGTTATCTTTCTCGGGGAAATCGGTCTTACGTTTGACTGCCGTTGAATGATTTTGATGAAAGATACGGGATCTCGTTATCTTTCTCGGGGAAATCGGTCTTACGTTTGACTGTCGGGGAATGATTTTGATGAAAGATACGGGATCTCGTTATCTTTCTCGGGGAAATCGGTCTTACGTTTGACTGCCGTTGAATGATTTTGATGAAAGATACGGGATCTCGTTATCTTTCTCGGGAAGATCGGACTTACGTTTTACTGCCGGTGATGATTTTGATGAAAGATACGGGATCTCGTTATCTTTCTCGGGAAGATCGGTCTTACGTTTGACTGCCGGTGATGATTTTGATGAAAGATACGGGATCTCGTTATCTTTCTCGGGAAGATCGGTCTTACGTTTTACTGCCGTGAATGATTTTGATGAAAGAAACGGGATTTCGTTAACTTTCTCGGAGAAATCGGTCTTACGTTTTACTGCCGTGATGATTTTGATGGAAGATACGGGATTCCGTTATCTTTCTCGGGGAAATCGGTCTTACGTTTGACTGCCGTTGAATGATTTTGATGAAAGATACGGGATCTCGTTATCTTTCTCGGGAAGATCGGACTTACGTTTTACTGCCGTTGAATGATTTTGATGAAAGATACGGGATCTCGTTATCTTTCTCGGGAAGATCGGACTTACGTTTTACTGCCGGGGATGATTTCCTTGAAAGGGGGTTGACTTGGGTTCACTTTGGTTAACTCTGTCAAGTTGAGGACTGAATTGCAGAGTCCTGATTTTTAAAGGGCAAAAGGGTCATTTTGACCCTGACAATCCTGTCCGCGCGGAGAGGGTTGAGAATCAGAGGGTATTAATGAGGGGCCAACGCCCTTCCTCTTCCCCAGTCTATTTTTTTTTGAATTTTACGAGAGCAGAGAGAGAGAAACCGCAAATCCGCCATTGTTGGCCTAGAAGCTTCAAAACTCTTCCGATTTCTTCGATTTTTCAAGCAATGGAACACGGGGAAGGTGCTTTTCAAGGCCAAGGACGTGGCCCGGTAGCGGAGAGACGATTGGAGCTCGTCCGAATGAGGAGGCATTACGCACTTTCGCAATCGATTGCGGAGGAGCCATACCCCGATGCTTGGCAACATTGGGCCACCGATCCGAGTCTCCGAACGGTATACTTCGAATCCTTTTGTCGATTTTTGCTTGAAATTGATTTTTGGGTGATTTTTCTTTTTCTTTTTTTTGAAAATTATGCAATGTTCATGGCCTTGGATTTTGATTTTGATGCTTTGCATGTTGTAATGAGTACATGGGTATCCCAAAATGTGCATTTTGCTTGGGAAAAGAATTGGCATTTTCGCCACATTTTTTTTTTTTAATTCGAAAATTATGAATTGTGATTTTTTTTGAAATTTGAATATTGATCTTGATGATATGCATGTTGCAATGAATTTGTTGGTGTCCCAAAATGTGCATTTTGCTTGGGAAAAGAATTGGCATTGTCGCCATTTTTTTTTTTCGAAAATTCGAGAATTGTGATTTGAAAAATGATGCAATGCATGCATTTTGTTTGAAAAGAATGGGCATTTTGCCAATATGAGATGGTGATGATATGAATGTATGTTTAAGATTTTGAAAAGTGGGACGAATGAATGTATGCAATTTTATGAAAATGGGACGAAGTTTTTACTTCCGTCGACTTCTTGTAGGAATGCATGTAGGATTTTTTTTTTCGGGATGATGGATGATATGCATGTATGCATTTTTTTTTTGAAAATGGGACGGAGTTTTTACTTCCGTTGACTCTTTGCATTTTTTTTATGGATGAATGTTGATTGGAATTTGCTGAAAACTGTCTTTTTTGTGCGAGAAAAATGGGGCTAGGTTCATTGCATGCTGTTATGCTGCCGAATTTTCTTCAAAAGTTTGTGTTGTATATGCTTTTTTTCTCCTCTTTTTTTTTGACATTTTCTCTTTTTTTTTTTTTGCAGGATGGAAACAACTACGTTACGGAGCAGCTGAACAAGATGAAGACTCGAGGATCGGTGGAGTCTGTAGTTGACTTGTGGGACCGGCTTCCGAATGCGGGCCGAGGAGCTTTGCTGAGTCCGAGACAGATTGTTGTTGAGACCGGGCTTTGGGAATTCATTGAGTGCTTGAGGGGATTGGTCAAGTTTCCTAAGAGCAAGGGCCTTATGTTTGCTTTGGCGCAGCATTGGTGGGACGCGACCCACACATTTCACTTCTTCTGGGGCGAGGCTACGGTTACGCCTTCTGACTATGCTGCGATCACGGGTCCGTCCTTTAATGGACGCGGCATTGAGTGGCGGGGACGGCTACGGCGACGCGGACTGCGAGCTCTTACGGGATTTTCCCCTATTCCCAAAAAGGGGATGGGGATGGAGTATGCCGTGGTCTACGGGAAGATTGTGGAGACCATTGGGAGCTACGAGGCTGGGGAGGAGAGGATAGGCGCTGAGCAGATTGCTAGGGCCTTCTTGTGGTTTGCTTTTTCGAGCACTCTTTTTGGACATGCTGAGGGGACGGCAGTCTTTGCCCTGCTGAGGTCCTTGGAGGACATGGAGATGGCTGGAGATGTCTCTTGGGGAGAAGCCGGGCTGGCAGAGCTTTACTTTGCTCTTGATAGATACGTAGGAAGAATTTGTGAGCTCCTTATCTTGCTTTGAGTTTGCCACTGGAGGTATAAGCTTTCTTTTTGCTTTCCCTTTCTTCTTGAGCACACACTTTTCTTTTGCACTGGATTGATTTGATCTTTACCTTTCGCAGGTATGGGCATTGGAGTTCTTTCACGTCACGATGTGGCGGCAGCCTGCGGCGTACGTTGGGGCGTATCCGGCCATGCGCTCTTGGTCCAAGCATGCCCGGGAGAAGATAAGTTCCAGGGGGCGTACGACTCTCAGATACGCGGATTGCCTTCCTTTGACGGAGGCTGAGACGGATGAGAGGATGATATTCTACCTCTGGGATCGTTTTGAGGTGGCGCAGCTGAAGGGCACTGAGATTTGGACCGTGCAGCGGAGGATTCTGAGAGGTCTGACCTGCGATGTCTATTACCTGGGAGAGAGGGTGACACGCCAGCATGGCGTGAACTCGCCTTTGTTGATACCGATGGAGCCTCCTGCCGATATGATGCACCCGAGTGATAGATCTGTGACCTGGGATGATTACCGAGCCGGCCAGCACTTCTCGGATTTCGTAGCGATTGAGCAGTATTCGGCATTCATCTTGAGGAGGCTGAGGATGCCCCAGGTCCTTGATAGAGAGGGGTTAGGGATCCCGCGGTACCTTCGGACGAACTTCTCGTACGTCCAGGATGGGATTAGATTGAGGGTGGAGATCCCTCAGCCCGAGCGGCTTCCGCGAGCTTTCCGGCCTCGTCCGGGTATGAAGGTATGGCTTTTTATGCTTTTGCCTCTTCTTTCTTCCTTTTGCTTCATCATTTTTAGCATCACTTCCTTTTTGACGCTCTCGCTTCGTGCGGTTTTCGGAGGTGGTCGTCGAGAAGGCGACGAAGCAAGTAATCGGGGCTAAGAGATTTATCGGGAGGATGGTTGCTTGCGGGGCTCCTCGAGGCTAGAGCGAGGCGACCACGGCCGGCGCACATCGGGCGGGAGGCTTCCCTATTCCTTCGGAGACTTCTTCTGAGACTCCTCTTTCTCCTCTCCTAGATCCCGCGCGGTCTTTGCCTTCGGATCATGTCATTCTCGGGGATCCACATGGGCAGGGACACGTTTGGCAGCATGGTGGGTCGTCTTCGTACGTCCAGGAGTCCGACGCCTTCACTTTCGGATTCGACTTCTTCGAGGATCTTGGTTTGCCTTATCGCGGCGTGCCAGTTGGTCCCGAGCGAGCCTCTTTACGGAGACGAGGACGATTACGAGCCCGAGATCTTCGGGGCTCTGATGAGGCGGGCCCGAGCCGCAAGAGGGATTGGGGCGGACATCGGGCGCTAGGGACTACGATTGATTACTTTTTTTTGACGATTTTACGAAATTTTGTGATTTGTGGCTGGGATTGAGATTTGTACAGCTTATGCACATTTTGCTCTTTTTTTTTTTTGGAATGTAATAATTTAGGATTATTGTTACCCCTTTTTTTTTTATGCACACTCCTTCTCTTTTTTTTTTTTGGAATGTAATAATTTAGGATTTTATTTTATGAATGCAATGTAGTATGAATGCAATGTTGCATGAGCCTTGGTTTTTTGGCAAGGGTGTTAGTGTTTGGTATATGGGTGGTTTGGGGAGGTTTTTTGCACGAGGTTTCGAGCAATCGGGACGGAATATTCCTCTTTGGTTCGGCGGTTTGGGTTGCGAGATTTTTGATGGAGAACAAACATGTCCGCACGGACGGGACAGAATCGACACGTCCTTTGATTTTGCTTCAGATCTAGTTTTGCTTTATTTCAAATTCAAATATCCTCTTCAACCTCCAGTCCAAACAGCCATTTTCGGGGAGAAGGAGAGAAAATCCATGGAAAACCTTAGAAAAGCTCCATCAAAATTGTCCCAAGAATTCCAAATGTCATTCTTTAACAAATTCAAGGATTGGTCCCGGGAGATTATGCATGAGAGGAGGTCCTTCTTTGAAGAAAGGTATAAGGTGAAGTGCTTATGGTCCCTCAAAGAATTGGTTCCGGACTACGACCTCTTGAGAGCTTCTTCATCATTTTGGGATACTAGAAGGCATGTCTTTTGCCTTTCTTACAATGAGGTTGTTCCGACCGTGGAAGAATTTCGGGCTTTGCTTGGTGGCCCGGAGGTGGAGGAGATAGCGGTTCCTTTGCCTGGAGGGGCTTCTTTCGTTGACAGATTGTGCAACCTCCTTCATCTTTCCCCGGAGGAAGCGCAAGGTATGATCTGTGGTCCCGATCATTTTGATATTTCCGGTCTCCCTGATAGGTTTAGGGGCTTAGGCTTGCTTGACGATGCCTATTGGGATGCCTTTGCACTTTGCATGTTTGGGACCTTGTTCATGGTCTATTCTTTTGGGATCTGTCATCGTTCTCTGTGGATGTAGTCGTTCATTGTCGCTTGGCGGAGATGTTGTACCTTTGATCTTGGGGAGACTTTCCATGCTCTCGATAGGCGCTACGGGAGGCGGTATATGCGCGGGGGCAGCCCGTTCCTCTTGACTCTGTGGGCGATGGAGCGCTTGGGGATTCTTCGGGAAACTCTGATATGATCAAGCCTTGGACATTCGCCGGGAGAGGGAGTTGCTTTGTAGATTTTGATGATCGGGGCTCGTGGGAGCGTTGGATGGCTGGTCGCCGGACGAGAAGATATCGAGATGGTTAGTGCCTTGTTGGCGGGTGGAGACTCGCAGAGTGCTTCAGGACGGGTCTCATGTGGTCATGCTTCGGGGCTTTCTCGGTCCGGCTTTTACATTCCGTCTTTGGTTACGAGACGGTTCGGCTTGGAAGCGAGGTTCCTTTGGAGGACTTTGATGATATAGCCACCAGGGTGGTGGCTCCTGCTTCTATGGATGATCCTTCGGTGTTTTCATTTCTTTCCCGAGCATGGAGGTATGACGTGTTTCCTCCTCGGGTTATCCTCAGGCGTCCAAGACCTGTGTTCCTGACCACTTGGTACCTGGATTGGTACGAGAGGCATTTTGGAGAGACTCAGATGGCTATTTTGAGACGGCGTGAGGCCATCGTGGGTGCGGAGGACCTGACAGTTTCCGAGAGGAGGAGGGCCGAGGCGAGGGCCAACCCTCATGACAGGAGCGGAGATGTGGTGACCGATTATGAAGCTTATGTCAAGAGACAAGAGAGGAGGACTCCTACTTTACCGGCCCAGGCTACGGGAGATGAGAGATGACGCTAGGGCTACTAAGGCCACTGACGAGGCTGGTTTGATAGATCCTATTCCTATACCGAGCTTGGTAGGAGGAAGACCGACATTTTCTGTTCGGAAGAAGAAGACTCGAAGGGGAAGAAGAGGGGAGAGGCCGATGCAGTGGCTTGGAGTGACCTTGAGGTTTCCGAGTATCCCTTTCTTGTCATGGTAGACACATTAGTTTGATTATGTATCTTAATTTCTTTTAGCAGGTTGCCAGTTGTAGGAATGAATCGGGCTTAGACTCATCAAAAAGTTTTTAACTTGTAATGAATATTTGAATTGCTTCAGAGTTTTTCGAGACGCTTTCATGGTCTGATCAATTGTATTGATGTCAGAGTATGACTTTTATTTGTGTTTTAGATCGAACCGTTTCCGACTGCCTACGTTCCCCTCATTTTGAGGAGCTCAGGTCTTCGTAGTTCAACTCAGTTTTTTTTTTGTTTTTTTCTTGTTTCTTTTTTTTTTGTGCCACCCTGTTTTTTACCTAGGCCGCCCTTTTCGGGTTTTCAACCTAGTTGGGTATTACTCTTTTAGCACTCTTTTTTTTTGATATATTTTTTTTTGTTTTTGTTTGTTTTGACTCAGTGTTCTACGCGTAGTATCTGCGTAGCTTGTCGCCATTCACTGGGTGTACAAAAGGATTTCCGTCGAGGTCTGCAAGTTGCATGGCTCCTCCGGAGAAGATTTTCTGAACGACATATGGCCCGACCCAAACAGGCTCCCATTTGCCAAGCGGGTTGATGCGGACTGGGGGCTTCTCTTTCAAAACGAGATCACCCTCTCTGATCTCCCGATGTTTTACTTTCTTATCGAAGGCTCTGGCCATTCTTCCTTGGTAAGCTCGGATATGTTCCATGGCTTTCAATCGGCGTTCATCTAGCAGGGCCAATTCATCATGGCGACTTTGGAGCCATTCGACCTCGTTGATTTGACTTTCCAGCAGTATACGGAGCGAGGGGATTTCTAACTCGATTGGGAGTACGGCTTCCATTCCGTAGGTGAGAGAAAACGGTGTTTCCCTAGTTGCCGTTCTGACTGATGTTCTGTAGCCCCAGAGTGCCAGGTGTAGCTTCTCGGGACAATCTCTGCCTCGGACAGCCATTTTCCGGATGATGTTTTCCAAGGTCTTGTTTGCTGCCTCGACGGCTCCGTTGGTTTGGGGCCTGTAAGGAGATGACTTGTGACGGGTTATTCGAATTACACCGGCGGCTGTCGCATGCCCCGTCGAAGTGGGATCCATTATCTGAGATGATTTCAGCTGGCAACCCGTATCTGCATATGATGTTTTCTTTGATGAAGAGGGCCACTTTCTTCGAGTTGAGGATCTTGTAGGATTTTGTAAGGCATCCTTTCCGGTTCCTTCGAAGAAATCACCAATCTGCGTCTCTTTAGGCTCTTCCGCGGTTCCCAGATTCACACTCGTCAAAATCTCTTCGGCGGCTTGGGCCCGATTTTCCTCTTTCCGGACACCTGCTTAAAGATTTCTTTGATATATTGTTCATTTAATGTACACTTCTTCATCTAGTGAATCGTTATTAACTGTTTTTAGATTATTAGTTAATTCATCATTAGTTAAAGTGGCAATTAAGGGATACTCGAAAGGTTCGTCATTTCATTGAGAATAAGAGGGAATACGACATTGGCTACAATTTCGTGGTCTTCAGGCGTGAGGCCATCGGACGATTCGGAAGACTCAAACTCAACAATGAGAGACTCAGAGGATTTTACAAAGGTTGACACAAAGGGACGGGGGACCAATCCAAGTTTGGTGATCATTTCTTCTTTGGTCGCGAATGGGCACGAGAGAGTTTCCCAATTCTTTAGCGGCATTCTTTGTCGGAGGCCTCATGACTCGGGGCATCTCGTTTACGTCCTCCTTCCTCGGTCGTTGCTATCATCTCTTTGTCCGAACCGAGAATCAATTGTGTTTGGCGTCCGAAAACCGAGCATGTGGATGTAGGGATCTTCCTCGATTACAGGGATTTCTATCTCTTCACAATCGACCGCTCTATCCGGATGTAAGGACGCATTGCGTCTCGGTGTCTTCTTGGAAAAATCTCATGTCCCATACTCGAGCGAAAAGGCTTAGCAGGGCGGTTCGGCCCAGAGGACATCCCACACGACGTTCATAGCTTCGAGTTGAGTATGACGATGCTTGTCGATCTTTATCATGAAAATTTCCTGGCTTGGCGGGGTCGGAGAGTGGGTTTGAAGAATGGTGACAAAGGCGTGATTAGGGACCGGGGTTTGTGGGCCTGTATCATGGCGGTGTTCAATGTTTCCTTCCAGTATGCCTCCAAATGTTGGAAATGACAATCGAATTTGATGAATCGAACTTCTTCGGAGTACTGCTCGCTTAAGTGCATTGACATAGTTAGCATCTCCGGATTACAGGGGATTACGATGAGACTTCCCAGATAGTCCCTTGGTCGATTCGGAGGAGGTAGCCCGGTGTACGGCTAAGAGCATACTTAGTGACGGTCTACCTTCGTTCCCTATGAGGAAGCTGTCACCCCTTATGACTTCAAGGTCCCCTTGTCGGTTAATGAATTTGACGCATTGGTGGAGAGTGGAAGCTATGGCTTTCATGTGATGCAACCAAGGGCGCCCTAATAGGGCGTGAACTCGGATGGGATGTCCATTACATGGAACTTTTCTTTGGCACCATTTGGGTTTCGTACGAGTTCCGAGTTCTTGTCCCAGGATGGGGACGAGACGAACCGTCATAGGCCTTGATAATCCGGGTAGATGGGATCATATGCCTTTCATTGATGCGCGGGGCCCGCATCATGCTAAGGAAGGACATTAATGGCCGATCCATTATCCACCAATACTCCGAGGAGAGACACGGTGTTGAGATTAATGGTGATGTACAAAGCTTCGTTGTCTTTGGGAAACATCTCTTGGCAAATCTTCGTCGCGAGAAGGTGATCATGCTACCATATAGGCGGGGATCATAGATTTGGTGCTTGTGCGGAGAAAGAGAGTCACCAAGCCGGTCACTTCGTGCCTTTTTCTTGCGAGGTAGACCCTTTCTTTGAAGCCCACAGGTTATGCGAGGCCTTTTGTGGCGGTTGCCATCTCCGGTCAACATGTTGATTGAGTGGGAGCGCCAACCGGCGTTGGTCTTTCTTTGTCGTTGTGCACTCGGGAGCTGGACAAGCGGAATTTTGGTCGTTCCCGGGGGATAGATTTACGATTGGCGGTAGAGTTACCCGGGTCCACGGTATTTTGGTGTCCGAAAGTCTCACTGTCGTTGGTAAGGCTTTTACGCTCTTCTACCCTGTTTGCTTTGGGGAAGGCGGTGGAGTAGAGTACATAATAATCAAATCCCCCGGATGGCTCCCCAGCGTACCCACACCGGTATCACCGGCCTCGAATCTCTCCTTCAATTTTCTTTGGGAGGAAATTTTCTTCTTCTTAGGAGGACGGTCCTCGTGTATCCGATCTGATAGTCCCTTTCAAGGCGATCGGGACGATCACGGATATCCCACCAAATGTGTTCTACGGCTGGTGGCGGATTTGGGACCTCGGGTTGAGCGGTGCTAGAATGACTTTGAGTGGAACGGGTCAGGGAGATCTGGCTGTTGGGCTCATCTGAAGCGAGTGGTTGGACTCCGCCGGATAATGAGAGGTATTAGGGTTCGGGAACAGGCATATGTTTGTCCTTTGGGGTAGCCCCGGTCGGTTGGGAGATTGTTAAGGTCCCGAAGTGGCGTGTGGCCTCTTCAATCCGAGCTTCTTTATGCATTGCAGCGTTCCTCCGGGGCTTTGATGGTGACCATATTTCTTCAATTGTTTCTGATCTTCATCACCCGGGCGATATTTGCGGGATCATCACTTTGAGAGGGATAAGCGACGGTATGCCGAACTCTTTCATCCTTGGCTAGCTGTTTGGGGGCCGGTTGCCACTGTAAGTCGACGGGCGAGTCCGGCGGTGGAGACATACGAATCTTGGGGTAGCATCTTGATGTATCCGGACGATTAAGAAGAGGAGGAGAACCTTCTTCCTTCTTTGTGGTAAAAGTGCCATCGGAATTGAGGCGATAGTCAAACCATGACTTGCGACAACCTCCGGAAGATCGCTAATTTGAGCCTCGTCATGTCGAAGTCTCATCTGTTCTACCAAGCTGGATCCAATGCTTGTGCATACTGAGGGATTTTGGAGGACGGAGTGAAGTTATCCCTATCATTACCGGTGACGCGGACATTACGAAACCCGGAGTCGGAACAAACGGTGAAGCCGATGACGCGCTTGACTCTTCCCAACTAATCAAACGGTGACTCGGTGTCAGGAACCAACCTTTGTGAGGAGGCTGCGGGGAAAAGGCACGAGGGTTCGGATGTGCAGGAATGAAGGAGGGTAGGTGTTTGGGCTTTGGGCTCATGCAACATGCAGTTATTTGTTCACGTTTACTTAAAACATGTTTTATTAACCTAATCGGTTGGAAAAGATTGCTCTTCTTTTTCGCAAACTACTCTGGATCCTGGATCAGTGGGCCCCGTCACTACGTCTATAAGCCCCTCGTATTCCACCTGTATTTCGACCTCCCAGGGTGGACGGCCCCGGGCGAGGGTCCTATAGGGCAAGCGGGTCCCACCGACCGAAAGAAAAACGATCCTAAAAGTCTGGCGGGTAATCGAGTCTTAACGAGCATTCGATGTAAATTACGGACAAAGCTGACGTCAAAGTCTAGATCATGTCCGAGGGCTCGACGAAAAGTCGGCATGATTTGGACTGATAAGCGTCCACAATTGATCTTGACTTGTCGTTAGTTAGGCCGTAATTAGGCATGGAATAATCATTAATCCTTGATGACTCAGTGTCAATGCTGGGAGTCAGTGTATAATTTGTGCCAGTCAGAGCCGAAGTCAAGGCGCCGGTCAATATCTTGGTCAAAGTCTGCGGCAGGAAACCGGCGAGAACTTCGGCGATTATTGTCCCGAAAGATATTGAGTCGGTATGCCGACAAAGGCTTGAAAGGAAAGGTCTATACACAGACAGGGCATGACACAGACCAGACTAAAAACCAACCGGGTCTCGGACAAAGTGTGTCACGGACAAGTGCATGGTCGACACGAGGCTCCATGGGATGTTTGGGTAGTCCTGTGCTTGCACCGAGAGGCGTAATAAGACCAAACGGGCCGCGACAAGGATTTCCCCGGGTTAGGGACGTAGTGTGCAGTGTACGGTCACGTGCGCGTAGTGTGCAAGCGATCTATTTTCTTTTACGAGTAAAATAGAAATTTTTTATGTGTCTTAAAAATATGATGCATGATTTTTTTTTGAAAATTTTCTTTTTTTTTTGAAAATCTTTTTTTTTGAAAGTTTTTTTTTTGAATTTTTTTTTTTGAAATTTAATGAACACATAAGCATATAAGCACAAAAATTCCAACAGTTAGGGACATGATTCCGACAGTCAAAATTTTGACTTTTTCCGAGGCGGCCAAAACAACACGAAAAATGTGCAAAAATCAACACACACACACAAATGATTTTTAAAGCCGGGACGGAAGCTTGACCCTCAAAAGTTTTTTTTTTAAAACAATGATACCGGTACGTGAAATTGTTAAACCACAATTTATCCCCGACTCGTGTTAGGAGGCGATAACGGGAAGTTTAATGGTTTCCACCAATATACCAAATACCATTTTTTTTAAAAGCTTATTTATTCCCCAACGGAGTCGCCACTGTGATGATGTGCCATTCGCGGGAAAATTCGATTTTTCGTTTCTTTGAAAACCAAATAAAACCGAAAAACGGAGTCGCCACGCCATTTTTGTTTTAAGGGCCAAAACTTTGAAAAATGCCCGAGATTAGAGATTTGGGTTCGGAGGTCATGTTACACGCCGGGAAGGACGTTAGTGTGCACCCGGAATGCCTCGTAAAACGAGTCTTCCAAGCTGAAAATCATTTGTGTGTGTGTGTGTGTGTGTGTGTTTTGGCCAAAATAAGTTGAAACTCAGAAAAGTAAAAATTGTGAATTCGTTATTAGACTTTGGTCAGATCCCATGATTTTTGGTGTGATTTTTGGGTAGAGTTTTGGTGCTCAAAAGATTTTTGGAAGTTGAAGAGCACTTCTGCCAGAATGAAAAAGGCAGTAGAAACTTGATTTTGAAATGGATTTAAGGGCTTCAAATCTTCATAATCTGAGAAAACTCAGAGAATGAAAGTTGTTCCAAACACCTCAACTAAGATTTATATGAAATAATTTTTCATTTTGGAGAAGATTTAAGGACTCAAAACCTTCTGTAAATCTCAGATATGAAATCTGGACTCCCAGAGACTGGTGATCTGACCTTCAAGAGAAAATTGGGAAAAGAGAGTTTTACTCACCCAAAAAATAAAGTAAAAATATGTCTGGAAAGCTCTGGATGTTGGATACAAAAAGTGTTTTGTAGTCAACACCAAATTTCAAGTTTATCTGTGTCCAAAAATTAAGACAATGAACTGGGGTCTTGGAAAATTGCTACTGGACAGCAACTTCTCAAGAAAGGAAAAATGATTTTAAAAGGGGGTTTTTGCATCCATGCTTGTCCCCATTTCCCTAGGTTTTGTTTAGTGATAACTTGACATTTTAGTGGTGAATCAACTATACCAAACCATCCTTGGGGTACATTAGGACTAAGCACTTCATTTGCTTGGAAAGGGGAATTTTATCCTTTGAAATCAAGATTTGGTGCTTGAAAATGGTTTTTAGGGTTTTGAAAATGCATTTGCAAGTAAGTAAGAACACATTGAAGAAAATGTTGATACTTGTAGAGGATCATCCATGGAGATGAACTTCCATGGTGATCCTCTTGGATCTAGGGCAAGAAAATGAACAAACTACATTTTGTAGCTTGAAAATGCATGCATGGATGAGAGAATTTAGGGTAAGGAGAGGGAGGTTATACCTATCTTCCTTGTGTTTTTGTGTTTGTGTTTGAACTTGAGAGTGAGTGGATTTGATTTGAGTGAGTGAAAGTTGGGAAGATTCAAGAGAAAAAGGTGACAATTCTAGGGAATTCTCACTATTTTCTCAAGTATTTTCGCCAAATGATGTGAGTTGTGTTGTTGTTCTCCTTCCATTTTGTGACTGGAGGGCTCAATTTATAGCCCTCTGAAAAATACAAAGGTATCCGCGCGGATAGGGTTGATGGCGTGCACTGTTCATTAAATGCTGCTCCAGGCTTTGGACACAAGGAATATTTTTCAAAAAAATCAAACAGAAACTGTTTTTCAACTTGCTGTTTCGGGATTTTCTTAATTCTTTTGCTTTTTGAGATTCCTTTGAAGGTTTATCTTTAAATAGCAATGCCCATTTTGCCCTCACTTTGTTAGAAAAGTTAGGAATGTTAGGAATTGTTAGGAATTGTTAGGAATTGTTAGGAATGTTATAACTTTCGTTAATTTTCTAACAAAAATTCTAACAAGCTCAAATTGGAGCACTTGCACTTGTTACCTCTGTAGATCTCAGCTGCTGAAGACTCTGCAAAGTGGCTAGTTATGTCACGCGACATAGGCAGCCTATGTCACGCGACAAACATAGCCAGTTTGCAGAAACTTCCTATTTTCAAGCTGTAATCTGATGTTAACCCCCATCATGCTATAATATGATGTCTATCTGCAATTTAGATAGTATCTATATACATAAAATGTCATCTTTTCATTAAAATACCATTTTCATACATAAAGGTGCATCCTTTGCACCTAAATCCTATTTTCATGCATTAAAATCATTCCTTTTGCACTAAAAATTGCATCCTCTGCATTCAAAATCCCTTTTCACATTAAAGATGCATTCTTTGCACCCAAAAACTCATTTTCATACTTAAAAATGCATACTTTGCATTAAAAAATCATTCTTTGCCATTTTCATGCATCATTTGCACATAAAATGCTATTTTTCCCATAAAATGCATTCTTTGCACCAAAAATCATTTCTTTACATAAAAAGCATCCATTTGCAATCAAAAGCATCCTTTGCAACTTAAAAATGTCATATTTTCACTAAAGTGTCATTTTTATCATGCATTCCCCCATGTCCCCATTCGCAACCTCGGAACGGACCGGTGTAAAAGATCCTATCTTTACATCGTTCCTTCCATAAAGGTTTCATAATTTCTTTAGAAAGGGACAACCTTGAACCCTATATCTCCGATTATCACTTAAGATGAGTATGGAGCATCTATATGAGCTCGACCGTCTTAAAGTGTAGGATTGATGGGCTAAGGACCCTCCTTCTCTAAAGAACCTCATCTTTGACTATAAAGAGAGTCATTCTCTCGATCATGCAAAGTCCCGAGGTTAAAAATGCAATGATCACAAGTCCAAGATGAGGACGGGATCATAATCCCGAATACATGAAATCCAAGAAATCCCGAGCGACAACCAATAAATGGTTTGTACGTCCGGAAGACGACTTGGGACATTCCCTCCTTTATTTTCAAACACATGCACACAAAAAAGCACGCAAGCAAGCACGATTAATGAAATCTTGGGAGACTTGCTCCGGCAAGGCACCTTGGGTGAATGACGATCCGTTCTTCCCAAGGGGTAACTTAACCTCCGAACCCATAAAACCTTTTTTTCAAAGTTTTGAGGTAATCAAAATGGCGTGGCGACTCCGTTTTTCAAATTAAACCGGATGTCTTCAAACTCGCGTGAATTCCAAAATTTGGGGCACACATTCACACTTGGTCTCTAACCAAGACACCTCATCAATTTGAGCGGCTTGGTCTCTAACCAAGACACCGCATCCTTTTGGTGCCTTGGTCTCTAACCAAGACACCGCATCAATTTGGGCGGCTTGGTCTCTAACCAAGACGCCGCATCCTTTTGGTGCCTTGGTCTCTAACCAAGGCACCGCATCAATTTGGGCGGCTTGGTCTCTAACCAAGACGCCGCATCCTTTTGGTGCCTTGGTCTCTAACCAAGACACCGCATCAATTTGGGCGGCTTGGTCTCTAACCAAGACGCCGCATCCTTTTGGTGCCTTGGTCTCTAACCAAGACACCGCATCAATTTGGGTGGCTTGGTCTCTAACCAAGACGCCGCATCCTTTTGGTGCCTTGGTCTCTAACCAAGACTCCGCATCAATTTGGGCGGCTTGGTCTCTAACCAAGATGCCGCATCCTTTTGGTGCCTTGGTCTCTAACCAAGACACCGCATCAATTTGGGCGGCTTGGTCTCTAACCAAGACGCCGCATCCTTTTGGTGCCTTGGTCTCTAACCAAGACACCACATCAATTTGGGCGGCTTGGTCTCTAACCAAGAAGCCGCATCCTTTTGCCTTGGTCTCTAACCAAGACACCGCATCAATTTGGTCCGCTGCTGGCGACGATTACTTCTCGCTTTTATCATCGCACCTCAGCGGCTCCTTCCTTTGCCGACTTTCTTCATTCCTTATAAAAGCTGCTTTTCTGACCACCTTCCTTTGCTCTAACCTCGCCGTTCCAATAACTGCTTCATAAAACAAAAACTTGTCAAGTTCTAACAAAAATGACAATTATAGAAAAATATGTCGCTGAATAATCCCTGCCTTCTTTCATCATGTTTATAAGTTACATCATGCTAGATTGGCAAATTCTACGTAACTTTTCCGTCAATGCGAGGTGAATAAAACACATGACCCCAAAAGAAAGGTTACGTAGCTTTTGTTATCTAGAATAAAAGTCAAAAGATGCAACTACAAAAACTTGCGACAACTTCATTGATAAAAACGCTTCAAATGATCAACACTCCAAGCATTCTTCAATTCTTCACCATCCTGCTTTCTCAGCCGATAAGTCCCTTCTCGAACAACCTGAGACACCTGAAAAGGCCCTTCCCACTTTTCATTCAACTTGGTGAAGCCTGGCTTGGGTCCCGTAACCTCTGCACTTCTCAGCACCCAATCACCCACATTAAAAGATCTCTTGCTAACCCGCTTATCATGTTGGGCCTTCATTCTCTGCTTGTAATTCACCATCCTCATTCTAGCTTGCAGCCTCCTCTCATCAACCAAATCAAGGTCGTTACATCGCCGTTGACCATTTCTCGCCTCGTCATAGTAAGTCACTCGGTATGTCGGCAGGGCCATCTCGGCTGGTGCCATGGCTTCAGATCCATAAGTCAGAGCAAACGCTGTTTCACCAGTTGAGCCCCTTATCGTGGTCCTTACATACCATAATGCAGTTGGCAATTCTTCTAACCACGCGCCGCCTCTTCCTTCCAAATTCTTACGCAGGGCGGCAATAATTTGCTTGTTTGCCGCCTCCGCCTGACCATTGCACTGCGGCCTGTACACCGCCGACATCCAATGCTTCACATTCATCCTCTGGCACTCCGCTGCAAATTTCTTCCCAAATTGTGTTCCATGATCAGAGACAATGGCCCTGGGTAACCCATATCTGCACCAAATGTTTTTTTGAACGAACTTAATCACATTGTCTTCGCTTATTGTCGCCAGAGCCTTCACTTCCGTCCATTTAGTAAAATAATCAACGGCAACTACTACATGCTGGCATCCTCCCTTGGCCTTTGGGAATGGCCCAATCAAATCTATGCCCCACATATCAAAAGGCCACGTTGCGACAATAGGCGTTTGCTCAGTGGCGGGTTGCCGCGGTATATTCCCAAACCTTTGGCATTTCTCACATTTACGCACATATTCTTCAGCATCCTTCCTCAAACTTGGCCAATAATAGCCATGGAATAACACCTTCTCCGCCAGGGATCTCTCCCCTGGATGACCACCGCAAACACCTTCATGGATTTCAAACAAAACCTTAGCCACCATCCCTGGCTCTATGCATCTCATCAATGGCTTTGAAAAAGATCTTCTATACAGAATCCCATCCTGCACAGTAAATCGTGGAGAAGTCACCTTCACTAGCTTAGCCCTTTCTTCATCAAGCAGCAATTCACCCTTCTCTAAAAAATCTTTCATGTCAGTAACCCAACTTGTTTCTGTCTCCCCTATCTCCATGACCATGGACCTATCAATTGCCGGCATATCCACATACTCCACCAGGGGCTCCTCAGCAGCTTGGTTTTCTTCGCTTCCCGCCGACCTACTCAACGCATCAGCCTTCGAATTCTCTGCCCTATCAACTTGCACAAGTTCCCAAAACTCGAAACTGCTCAAAATGCTTCTCGCCAGATTGCAATATTTTATCAGATATGAATTCACCACCCCATACTCACCCCGCACTTGATTCACAATGAGCTGAGAATCAGAGTGAATTACAATATTCTTGACACCAATGTTACGAGCAAATTATATTCCCGCTACCAACGCTTCATATTCCGCCTGATTGTTGGATACAGGGAACTTGAACCTGAAAGCTTTCTTATACTCACATTCCAAATCTGGCGACACCAGTACCATTCCCGCTCCCCCTCTATCCTTTGCAGATGAACCGTCTACATGTAATATCCAACAATCCAATGGCCTCTCCTTTTCCTCGACTAAACTTGGTACCGCTCGCTTCTCTGCCTTCTTCTTCCCGCGCTCCACCAACATTTCCGCTTGAGACTTAGTAAATGAAGTCTCCGCGATAAAGTCTGCCAATGCTTGTGCCTTTATTGCTCGGCGAGATTCATATCTAATGTCAAACTCTGTCAACTCAATCGACCACTTCAACAGCCTTCCCGCGGAATCCGGCTGCTGCAAAATCTTCCTTAAAGGAGCATCAGTCAAAACAACAATCGTATGAGCGACAAAATATGCCCTCAGCTTTCTCGCCGCCACTACCAAAGCATATGCCAACTTTTCAGCATTAAAATATCTCGATTCAACTTCGCTCAATGCCTTGGAGACATAATATACAGGCTTTTGGATTCCTCCATCCTCCCTTACCAATACTGCAGCAACTGCGTAGTCAGAGGCTGCCAAATAAACAAACAATTCTTCCCCCTCCACAGGGCTACTCAACAATGGTAGCTTCCCCAAGTAAGATTTCATTTCTTCAAAAGCTACTCCGCATTCCTCGCTCCACTCGAATTTCTTCCCGCCCTTCAACACCTTGAAAAACGGCAAACATCTCTCCGCTGACTTTGAAATAAACCTCCCCAGGGCAATGATCCTCCCATTCAGCCGCTAAATCTCGCGGATAGATTTCGGTGGCGACATGTCTAACAACGCCTGAATTTTCTCGGGGTTGGCCTCAATCCCGCGTCTATTTACCAAGAATCCCAAAAATTTTCCCGCTGTCACGCCAAACGTGCACTTACTAGGATTCAACTTCATTGAATTCCTCCTCAAATTCTCGAAGGTTTCGGCGAGATCTAGAAAATGGTTATTATCCTTAGACTTGATCACCATATCGTCGATGTATGCTTCGATATTCCGCCCAATCTGCGACTTAAAGACTTCATTCACCATTCTCTGATACGTCGCTCCAGCGTTCTTCAAACCGAATGACATCAACTTGTAACAAAAATTTCCCTTTGGGGTCCTAAACGCAGTTTTCGCCTTATCCTCTTCCGCCATCTTGATCTGGTGATATCCCGAATAGGCATCAATAAAACTGAACACCTTATGACCAGCAATTGAATCCACCAACTTATCAATCTTGGGCAAAGGATAACAATCTTTTGGACATGCCGTATTCAGATCAGTGAAATCAATACACATCCTCAACTTCTTGTTCGACTTTAGAACCATTACAGGACATGCCAACCATACAGGGTATTGAATCTTCTCGATTATTCCCGCCTTCAACAACTTCTCCACTTCCTCCATCACAACCAACTCTTTCTCTGGCGACAAATGCCTGACCTTCTGCTTAAATGGCTCTATATTAGGATCAGCGTTCAAACAATGCAAAGTGACGTTCTCATCAATGCCACTCATATCTTCAGGCCTCCAGGCGAAGACGTCCAAATTTTCTTTCAAAAATTCAATTAAGCACTCCCGCTCATCCCGCGACAACTGCTTGCCAATCTTTATTTTTTGCTCTGGGAAATAGCAATTGATTTCTACTTCCTCCAATTCTTCTCCCGCCTGGATATCTGGCTCATCCCGCACTTGGAGGGTCTCCACCTCTATTCTTTTCCTTTTCAATGTTTTAGCGACAACCGGCGTTCTGGGATCTACAAAGGTATTTCCTGTAGGCCTCCCTTGAGCATCTTCCACCTCTATAACTTCACAATCATCATCAGATTCATTTACAGGCACCTCAACATTTTCCTCAATAATTTCTTCAATTCTTGGCTCATCCACACATACCATCCTCAAGATCCTGGCATAACTTAAATTGGGTGCCACATCCACCATCTCCATCGCCAAGTAACTTCCTTTATCAGCCTCATCTCACCTACCCATGTCAGAATCAAGTTCTCGCCATCTCTCCACCTCGTACGCGCCTTCTCGCTGAGTTTTGGAATCAGATTCCTGCTCATTCATCATGCTTATTTCCCGCTCTCCTACAAATTTCCATGTCGCCGATTCTGATACATGGCTTGTCCCCGCCATCACCATAGCCGTGCCATTTCTCATACTGTCCGTCATCTCCCAATTGGAATCATCACCGGCCACCTCCACAATCTTGACCATGTTTATCTTCAATGGACTAGATTCAACTTTGGTAGTCATTGAAGTTGTACTCTCCATCTTAGCTTTCAACATTTCCTTTTGCTTTCTCACCACTGTTACCGCTTCACTCTTCAAACAACCTATTCCATTGGATGTGGGATATTTCACCCTTTGATGAGGAATCGACAAAACCATCTCAAAACTCAGCATAACGGGATTCCTACTATTGCGTTGTAAGGGGACACGAGATCAATCACCATGAATTCCATGTTTTCGCATCTCGCCAACTTTCCTTCACCAATCTCAACATCCAACATGATGGTGCCCTTGACCTTGACAGAATGATTGGTAAAGCCCTCAAGGTATCCCTTATGAGGCACCAAATTTGCCTCAGTATAATTCATCCTTTTAAAAGCATCATAATAGAGCACGTTCCTACTTGCTCCAGAGTCCACCATAACTCGCTGTACAATGTTGTTGCCTGGATATATCATGATGATAATTGGCTGACTCCCATGGCTCTTAGTAACAGCCAATTCTCGCCTGGAGAAACTGATCACTCTGTCTTGACTGGCGGGAAACTGGGGAACGTCAAAAGTATGCGTCAAAGTCATGATTTGGGTATTCAACTGAGACACACTGGGCAATGGTTCCTGAATAACATCTACCAAATTTCTCTCCGGCTTTCGCTGATCATCTCGCCTATCATTCTCCTCCAAGTATTCCTGCAAGAAACCTCTATCAATCCTCTCTTGAATCAATCTCCTCAGATTATAACAATCATCAGTCTTGTGCCCTTTATCCTTGTGAAACTCGCAATAGCTATTCTGATCTTTAGCTGCATCAGTTCCTATTACAATGGGAAAAGGCTCAGGCAAATTCACCTTCTTCATAATCTCGCTGATAGGGGCGTTCAATCGGCTATACTTAATAGCCGTCTTTGGCTTGAATTCTCTCTGACCCCCCGTGCGCCCATCTCCACGACCCCCGCTTCCTCCCGCCTGACTTGCCCCTCTGTTGCCGCCAAATCCTCTCTTATCATCTCGCACTACTTCCACCCTTTCACTTATCACTTTCTTGGCCGCCTGGTTTGTCGCTGGAGTCCCCTTCGTCTTAACTCTAGCTCCACTACAAAATCCTCTGACCCTTTCATACAACTCCCCCGTAGTCTTTGGCAACTTCATTCCTAACTCCTGCTTAAAGTGACCTGGCTGCAAACTGGTATTATACAACATGATTATCTCGCCTTGAGTGATGTCAGCGACTTGGTTCGCAACTCCCATGAACCTGTCTGTGAAAGTCGCAATCCCCTCTCCGTCCTTTTGCTTGAGACTGCACAACTCCGTTTTTTGGACTGGCTGTGATCCTGATGCACTAAACCTCGCTAAGAATTTCTCCCTGAAATCTTGATACCCCATTATAGAGTCTTCAGGCTGCGCTATGAACCATTCCAATGCATGATCCGCCAAAGTGCTCACCAACGCTCGACACAGCACTGCCTCATTTTCAGTCAACAGCGACATTGTCGCTTCAAATCCTCCAACGTGGGTTATTGCTCTAGTCTTTCCAGAATAACTTGACAAAGTTGGCATGCGAAAACTTGGATCTGGGGCTACACCTTTGATACTCTGAATGAACGGAGCCAAGAAAGGCTTTTTTCCTTCCACTTTCTGTGTTCCCGCCTCTAGTTCCTTAATTTTCCTTGCCATCTCAGCCATCTCATTCTTCCACTTTTCCTTCTCTTCCTTCTTAGCCTTCTCTGTCTCACTAGCCTTGGCCAATTCTACGGCCTTCAAGGCATCTGCAAGCTTCTCGGCCTCAGCCGCCCTTGCCGCCTCTGCGGCCCTCCGCTCCCTTTCCTTCTCATACTCTCTATCCTTCCTTTCTTGTCGCCTCCGCTCTCTTTTCCGCGGAGATCTCTCGCGGTGCCGCCTATCATCATGATGTCGCGATAACTGGGTCCTTTCTTTGACATAACGGTCTTGACCAGGAACACATCCCTCATCGTGCATTGAGCCACTGGATTCATTACTAAAATATTCGAAATAATAAGATTCTTCTTTAGAATTGCCTGCCTTATGGTAAATTTTCTTTCTCTTCTTCTTTCTTGCTCCCAAGCTGTCATCCCGCCTACGGGCTTCCGCCAATCTTCTGTGTGGCGGCATATCCACCTCTCGCCTTGGCCTATTAGCCACACTAGCGCTGACCTCTCGATTTTGCCTGCCGGCATGGGACCTTCCCGCTTGCCCATCCAATAACTCATCAGGAATATGGGTAGGTTCCACATTTAACTCCTTCAATTGCTGATTATTGGCGAGAACACGCATCCACGCCTCATTGTCCGCCCTCAGCTTTTCAATCCTTTCTCTCACTTCTGCATTCTTTGACTTCGCGGGAACTTGCCCTTCATCTATTGCCTTGGCTCTCTCTACTCTCACCCTTTCCTCCTGCTCCCTAGCCCGCCTGATGCTGGAGTTGGTCTCCGAGGTATGCACCTCCACCTCTCTTTCAGATCCCGTCCCAGCACGAGCTTCCTTAGCATTAGGGGTTGCCAACGTTAAATTCTGAGCCGCCTTGGAAGGGGTAGCTTTTTCTTGCCCAATCATCATAACTTACCAACAAACAAATGGATACTCTAACAAATACTTTAAGCCAAACAACGCCTTTTCACAACAAATCAACTATTCTGACAACTTTACAAGTCACTTTTCTGACTACAACACACCTTTACACCATATATTAATGAGCCAACAACCTTTACAATCAAGGACAACCTTATAACATCATAGAATAAATACAATCACAATCTACAAAATGACCTCTGACAAGTACGACCTGGGAATCCCCCTTGATTGTCCAACCAACTAGCATTTACTCCTCCAACCCAACTGACAACAAAGATATTCTGGGCTCCACCAAGAGAGTAACAATAGTACCCCACCTTCTAACTCATCACCGGCAGCCACCAACAATCTCTCAAACTTCACCTAGCCACCCAAATAAGAACATTCAGGTCCCGGCAACGGAACCAACTGATGCTACCATGGAAAATGGTGTTGCACAGGAGCTGACTCACAGCTATCCCAGAGGATACTGTGGCTGGTCTTCTTGGGATGGAAGGCCCTGATTCCTACACACAAGTCAACAAGGGTAAACTAAATCGGGGGTGGCTCCGGTGAAACCCCTCCGGCGTGAGAATAAGTATGGTTTCTTCAGATAAAAAACGGATGTGTTCCTGGAGAATAAATTGAGAGAGAGTTTAGAAAGAGAATAGAACTTACCTAATTATCATGCATTCCACGTTTTTATACTGATATCTAATCATAGGCCATACCTCTAGAGGACACGTGTCAGTCACCCACACTCTTTGGGTCAACTACCCACAAAGTTGGTATGAAAGTACTACCCATCCCATCATGTTACAATGTTGTACGTTATGGGGGGGCCACGTGTCGATATCCCCACCAATTGGTACCTATCCGTCACGTATGTCGCTTGGCGACAAACCATCTAAAGCAACAAAGCGTACTTGGTAACTTATCCTAAATTACGCCCTTGTTACCCAAAATCAGGGGGGGCCAGGTTGTCTTCTCGCCACCCCATCTTCTCGCCTACATTCTATTTCTACTCTATATCGCATCATGGTACATACTACGCTATCTCGCCACTTTAAAATAGAATATTACTTATCATTTACTCAATCATTATTTATCTACCTTGATATTTACGGCCCATTTCGAGTTACTTGGCCCACCAAGCCCAGTGAACCCTCTAAACTGTTCAGGCCCAATCCATTTATGATAACCACTTCAGACACGTTATTTTATTTTTTTAATTAAGCCCATGTCCGAAGACACGTTTTTTTTTTCTTTAATTTAAAAAAAATAAAATAAAAAAAATTAAGGACAAAATGAGAAAGGGACAAATGTATGAGGACAAAATGGGAAAAAACCCATTTAATACCGTTCAAACCACTGTTCACCCCTTCCCTATTTTATACTATAGATTACACACTCATTCAACTGTGAATACCACTGATTTATTAATCCCAAAAGAATCCACCTTATATCGCTACATCTTTGGAGCACTCATGTAATTATTAATCACATATTTTGATTACGCGATGAATTTTCCAAATTTACTTTCTTTAATTATTCCGTCCATCAGTCCGACCCACCCCACTTCTCAAATGAAGATCTAATATCAATTCACTTGACTTTTCAAAACTTGTAAGAGTCATTTCTTGAAAGTAAAATATGCCAAATATCAATTCAAGAAATGTTAAATTGACATTGAAATATCAAATTGAGACCCTTTCCACCTGAAAGAGGAACGCTACTACTTTCTAACAATACAAACCGAAACCCTAGGTTTCATCAATTCTTTTAACTCCAGATACAAACATTCAACAAATTCATAACCACACACATAGTAAAAAACATACACACATAATACATATCTATAGAGAGAGAAAGATAAAGAGAGAGAGAAACTGACGAAGCCATTGGAGGTGTAGGTTGTGAGGGTAAACTTGTGGTTGCTTAGGTAATCCCTGTAAAGAAGATCTGTAGCAAAACCACAACACAAAAATTCACCAAATCATTCCCACAAACAGATAAATCTTTAAAAAAATCAATTTTTTGCTAACTGATTCAATTTAAAAAATAATAAAAAAAATAATAATTGGAAACCCATATATCTAAACACATCAACATAATCATAACCTAATCTCTAAGAATCCTGGAAAGGGAATTAGAATTAAACCTCTGGCTTTCTTGCCGATGTCGGGGTAGAGACCTGGACCTTTTCCCATTGTGTGTGTGTGTGTGTGTGTGTGGGAAGCGTTTCTTGCTTGGTTTAAGCTATGGAGTCGGAGCAAGGCTGATTGGAAGTTCTTTCTTCTCCGGCGTCGCAGTCGCCGTCACCGTTTCGATTCTTCAATGTCGTCGTCGTCGTCAAAGTCTTCTTCCTCCATTTTGAAATTCAAACTGAATGACGAGAGAGAGAGAGAGAGAGAGAAAGAGAGAAAGCGTGGGTATGTGTGTTTTAAAAAAAAAAAAATTTTTAAAGGGAGGGCAAAATGGGAAAGTAACAAAATAGTGGGGGCAAAATGGTCAAATACCCCCTTGCTACTGTTCATGCTACAGTGGAAGACTGCTTCCATTTATACTATAGATTATTACCAGAAGTCTTTATCTATTACTCCCTCCGTTCCAAACCTACATACCAATTTTGTCATTTTGGGCATCCCAAACCTACATACCCCTTTCCTAAAATGGTAAAGAATCTTTATTATTCCCTCCACTCATTCTCTCTTCTATTTTACTTTTATACTCACAACACCAATCAACTTTACTATTCTCTCCACTCATTCTCTCTCCTATTTTACTTTTATACTCACAACACTTTCTCCATTACCCACTTTCCTTAATTCTCGCGCCAAACACCAAATGGGTATATAGGCTTGGGACGGAGGGAGTATATTGCTGAAAAGAAGTAGTTCTCTAGTAATGTATTATATCAAATAATAATTTACTATATTTATTTATATATGTTGTAAGATTGAAAAAATTCATTTTCTTTATTCACAACATGTGATTATATAGTACAAGAAATAGAGAGTTCTATTTTATACAATATTGAGTTTCCTAATCTAAATACAATATTGAGTTTCCTAATCTAAATGTAATATTGAGTTTCCTATTCTAAATGCAATAGAATATATACAAGAATAATCTAGAAAGAAATCAATCAAGTAACTTAGGAAATCTTAGGCGATATTTCCTTAATACGCCCCCGCAAGTTGGACGATCCGTGGAGAAGACCAAGCTTGAAAATAAGTTGTTGAAAGCGGATACGGAGAAACGGTTTTGTTAGAACATCAGCAAGCTGATCATTACCAGAAATGTGTTGCACACGAAGAGAGTTAGACTGAATTTGTTCACGAATCAAGTGGAATGAAAAAGCCATGTTTCATTCGAGAGTGGAAAACTGGGTTTGCGGAATAAGTTGTTGCACCAAGGTTGTCACAATAAATAACTGGTGTAGATGGTAGAGAAATCCCGAGCTCAGTAAGCAAGTTCCGAACCCAAGTAAGCTCAGCAGTGGTGCAGCAATAACACGAAATTCGGCTTCAGTAGTAGACCGGCAAGGGCACGTTATTTGCGGGTGTAGACACCCCATTCTGAACCAATAATTACATGATTACACTACTCTTCGTCTCTCTTTTGTGTTTTGATGAAATCATATTAGTTTCGTCATGTTTCGTTAAGTTTATAACTAACCTCGTTAGTTTTGGGACCTAACTGACTAACGGAATAATTGAAGAGGACAAAATAGTCAATTGACTAGTTATCCCGCGCGGGACATACGTGTCTCACGCGAGACAACCTCTCTGCAGGATGTGCAAAATCACTCTCCTTCTCCGTTTCAAACTCCTTTCTTGATAAATCTTATCCAATTCAGGTATCCAATGATATTTGAGTTCTGGAAGCTTCATTGGGAGGTATCCCAATTCACCTTTACCTCTTAAAACCCCTATAAATACCTGATGACTTTCAGTATTTCGGAGGTCCCCGATCCCCGATCGAAAACACACAACACACACAATTTGTTGGTTTCTTTCCACGAAAGACTCCTGCAAATCACTCTAAATAAACTCTCAAATCCGTCCATCAACCTTGTTGATTGACGAACATTCAAGGCTCAAGCCTAAAATCAAGGCGAAACTCTGCCCGAATCACTTCTCGACCGAGGAAAACACCTTAGAACCACGTTCTAAATCAAATACTCCTTAAATACAAGGTAAAATCCTATATTTTTACTTTCTTCTTCTAAATCCCTCTCATTACTTTTAGAGTGGTGTAATCCCATCAAAAGGGTTAGCCTAGTGTCCTTTCAATCCATGGAGGTGATCTCAAAGCATACAACCTGACATTCCTAATTAAGAAATTAATTAGGGATTGCTTGTTCTTCTTTAATTATATATTGTTTGATTGATAATACTCAATTGGCAAGACCGATCTCTAGATTGGGTGGAATGGGTGCTCCTCGACCTTCCCATTTCATAACTTAACCCCCGAACCCTCAAATCTCTTTAAATCATCAAAAGGTTTTTCTTATTGTTTTCCTAAATAAATAATAAGTGGCCACTCTGTTATTCAATAAAAATATCAACGCTACAGCGGGATGACCAAGTAACCGGGTTACGTCCAAGATAAACAAAGAAACCAGAAGTTGACACAAAATCATCTTTGTCACCAGCCCAATCCGCATCACAGAAGGCATGAAGGGAAGGTGGAGATGTGGAAAAAATCTGAAGACCCAAATGCATAGTGCCATGAAGGTAGCAGAGTAGACGCTTAAGTGCAACCCAATGAGTAGGTTGGGGGGTTTTGCATGAACTGAGCAAGCTTGTTTATAGAAAATGAAATGTCGGGACGAGTGAAAGACAAGTATTGAAGACCACCAACAATGGCACGAAAGGATGTGGGGTTAACTGCAGGAGTGGTGGTGGATCGAGTGACAGGTGGTGATGTGACCATAGGAGTATGAAGTGGTTTACAGTCTATCATGTTGTGTCGGGTGAGGAGATCATGAATGTATTTTGTTTGGGAGAGAAGGAGGCCATTTCGGTTCGGGATGACTTCAACACCCAAGAAGTAAGATAAAGGACCGAGATCCTTAAGGGAAAAGCGATTGGACAAGCTTGTGATAAAAGAGTGAAGAAGAGATGTTGATGGTACAGTAACAATGATATCGTCAACATAAACTGAAAGATAGATTGGGGATGGAGTTTTATTGAGTATAAAGAGAGAGGGATCGGCTAAAGAGGGGTGAAAGCCATATGTGGTGAGATAGGTTTTGAGTTCTTAAAACCAAGCACGAGGGGACTGTTTAAGACCATAGATGGCTTTATAGAGATGACAGACAAAGGAGGGATTGGTGGAGTCCTCTAAACCGGGGGATTGGGTCATAAATACAGTTTCAGAGAGAGTACCTTGAAGAAAGACGTTGTTGACATCAAGTTGGCGAAGGGGCCAATGTTTGGTGGTGGCAAGAGAGAGAAGGAGCCTGACAGTAGTGAGTTTGACAATGGTACTGAAGGTTTCGGTGTAGTCAACACCGGATTGTTGATGAAAGCCCTTGGCTACTAGCCGAGCCTTGTATTTCTGAATTATGTTGTCAGGGTTTTACTTGATACGGAAGACCCATTTACATACGAAAATGTTGTGAGCTGTGGCAGAGGCAACCAGTTTCCAGGTATTGTTCTGAGTGAGAGCCTGAAATTCTCCAATCATGGCATTACGCCAATGTGGGATAGATAGAGCTTGTTTGGTGGTGGTGGGAAGGCTTATGGGGGAGGTGAGGAGAGAAAGGTTAGCATATTTGGGGTTAGGTTTAGTGATGCCATAGGATAATCTGGTGGTAATAGTACGAGCAGGGGGGAATGGCGTTACTAGGTAAAGATGGCATCCGCGCAGTTGAGGGTGCGCGATCGCGCTCATTATCTGGACAAAGGGAGTGATCGCGCGGTTCCATGGGGAGATCGCGCTCATTCTCTGGAAAAAGTGAGCAATCGCGCGGTTCCAGGGGGCGATCGCGGGATTCTGCTGTCTAGGCATAGGTTATTTCAGGCTGGATTGAGGGTAATGGTTGGTTGGGGGAAGTAGGGTTCAGAGAGGAGTGGGTGGGGGCATGGGAGGGAGGTGGTACGGGGGTGTAGTATTTAGGATGGGAAGGAATAGGGTGTGCCAGTCAGATGGAAGGGGAGCAGAAGAGGTGGGAGAAGTGGAGGTGAGGAAGTTGTAGGGGAATATGGTTTCAACAAAACGGACGTGGCAAGAGGTGTAGACTCGATGAGAGGTGGGGTCAAGGCAGTAATACGCACTTTGTGTAGGTGAGTAGCCAACAAATATGTAGGGATTAGACTTTGGGGCTAACTTCTGGGGTGTATATGGGCGAAGCTAGGGATAACAAAGACATCCAAAGCTACGTAATTTGGTGTAATTTAGAGGGGAGCAGAATAGGTGAAGGTAGGGGGAATCATTATTGAGGGTAGGAGTAGGCATTCTATTTATTAGGTAGGTAGCAGTGGTGAAGGCATAGGGCCAGAAGGTAAGGGGTAGGTTGGCATGAGAAAGGAGGGTGAGACCTGTTTTAACAATGTGGCATTGAAGACGTTCGGCATACCCATTGTGTTCAGGAGTGTGAGGTGGGGTGGTAAGGTGGGTGATGCCATTTTGAGCTAGAGTGGGTGTGAGTTTGAGGTATTCACCCCCGTTGTCAGAGTAGATCTGAATGATGGGACATTTGAAGTATTTTTAGACTAGGGTCTTGAAGCGAAGAAAGGCGTTGTAAGTATCAGATTTGCGTTTTAGGGGGTATAACAGATGTATTTGGTGTAGTGGTCGACAAAAATGACATATTATTTGAATTGATCGAGAGAGTGAACGAGAGAGGTCCATACTTCAGAAAAAATGAGATCAAGTGGAGCATGTGAAATAAGAGAAGAAGATGCAAATGACAGTTTCTGGCTTTTATTAATAAAACAGGAGTTACACGGAGATAAACCAGAAGACATAGATAAATGAAACTTGTTACGTAACAAACTAAGGATAGGGGGAGCGGGGTGTTCTAATCTATGATGTCACAACTATGAAGAAATAATGCTGGAATGAATTTGAATGGGCGGAGGGTGCCAAATGTAGACTCCATCCTCAGGGGTTCCATGGAGAAGGGTTTGACTCGTAGCTTTGTTCTTAAGAAGAAAAGAAGAGTGTGAGAATTCAATGATGGCATTATTGTCACGATAGAGTTGAGACACAGAGAGAATATTTTGAGTGATAAGGGGAACATGTAAGACATTATTAAAAATAAGGGGGAAGAGGGTGTGGAAAGAGATAATGAACCTATGTGAGATATAGGGAGAGAGGAACTATCTCCGATAATGACGTCGTCACTACCATTGTAGGGTGTATGTAGGGCAAGGTTAGAGAGGTTATTGGTGATGTGGTTGGTTGCACCACTGTCGATGAGCCAAGAGGGAGGGGGAGGGGGTTATGAAAGGCGGCGGTGTGGGCTTGGGGATTAGGGTTAGGGTTTTGATTTTGGCAAGGGAGTGGGGGAAAGTTTACAGTGGGGTAGTTGCATTTAAACTGGCAACATTGGGAGATGACATGACCGATGTTGCGATAATATTGGCACTTGCCCTTAAAGGGTAGGGGTGTGAAATTCGAGCCAGAAGAGGGGGAGGGGTTTTTGGTACGGTAGGTATTGCGGTTGGGGGGTGGGCGAGCTTGGGCGGAGAAGGCGGTGGTGGGAAGGGGGTTGGAAGGGGTGGTTTGTTTGAGGGTGAGTTTGTGTTGGATGAGTTTTTCATGTAGATCTTCAAAGGATAGATTGACCAAGAAAAGGGGTTGGTCGGGTTCGGTGACATTGGGGATGGTGGAGGAGGAGCCAGCCATTGCTAGGGTGGGGGAGGCTGCCGAATTTTTTTTTCAGAGGTTTAGGGTTTTGGATCTTATTTGCTCTGATATCATGTAAGATTGGAAAAACTCATTTTCTTTATTCACAACATGTGATTATATAGTACAATAAATAGAGAGTCTTATTCTATAAAATATTTAGTTTCCTAATCTAAATACAATATTGAGTTTCCTAATCTAAATGCAATATTGAGTTTCCTATTCTAAATGCAATAGAATATATACAAGAATAATCTAGAAAGAAATCTATACTATAAGTATTTTAAAGTAGGCCAAAATGTATAAGGTGTTGTCACATCATCCTAAATGGTTTAATCTTTAACTCTCATGCTTCCACCTCAAATGACCTTTGGTTTACATATGATGATTCGGATTCGGCCTATTAGGTATTAACATTCACTGATTTTAATAGGTGTGCAAATGGAGACTATTTATAAGTAACATGTCATAGATGAAGTGAATAATTACATAAGCTAATGTAACTAATAATAGATAAACTGATTAAGTATATAGTGTGTTTAATAATACATTATCTCTAATAAAAGTGATTGAATATATATATATAAATATAACTTCTTTTATGGTGACTATTCATTGTCTATATTGGCGTTAATGAATTAGGATGACTATACGTGGTATCTATTAAGGTCAATATTTAATATTACCTATTAAGGTACATGCACATTTAGTTTCTGTTGGTGTAATGCCCTAGGCTGTAGTTATGTTTAACTTAAATCGTTATGTATCATCTCTATCATTTATTATAGAGAAAGTTTATTTGGTTCATTATATGTTTGCATGTTTATTATATTGAACTACGTCCCTAGTTGTTATGAACAACTAGTATAAGTTGGTAATGGATAATCATAGAGATGATTATATGCATAGAGATGCACATTACACTTATGAGTACTTGCTAGAGAACGAGTACTGGACTTGACCTACTTATGAGATTTATGACATGGTCTGTTGTCATGATTAAATCTCATGATAGTCGTGTCATTGGAATCCTTCGTACTTGAGATTATCATCGTTTTCCACATGATGAACATTGTGTTTAATATAGTCTAACACTATCTTTAGTCGGATAGCAATAAGGGCTATGTTAGCACGATTGGATTCTTGTAGGGAAGAATGATAAGTCAAGAAGGGATTTGTCCCTCTCTTTTGAGAGAGATGTTTGCTTGGGCCCCTCGATGAATAGTGTTGATGAAATGTATGGCCATACTCAAGAGATTTGATAGAGATCAAATGCACTTGTATTATCAACATATTCAGAATCGAGAAAGCATTGAACAATATGAGTTGACATAGACCAAGACTCATGTTCAATTTGACATCGTGGACAAAGGGATTGTGACATTTGATTATCAAGGAATCAAGCTTTGATGTTATATTTAATTGGGTGAACATAATGATTTGCTAGAAGTCACTTATGTCTTGTGAGGTTGATGTTTCAACTCACTACCAACATAAAATATAATTCCTAAAGGGTCACACACAAAAGAACGGATTGAAAATGGCTAAAAGGGTGAATTTTGGGCTCTAGGGACGACTCTGGCACGACTAGTGCTTGAGGGGACGACTCGTGCCCTATTGGCCCAAGTCATGCCTTGAGAAGGGACGACTGTATCAGAGAGGGGTCGTTAAGGGACGACTCGTGCTCTACGGGATGAGTCGTGCTCACGACTCGTCCCCTTAGGCACGACTCGTGCCCTTTGATCTGAGAAATTGGTGAACTGTCTCGTTATGTCGTGCGACAGCTTTGGCCATGAGGCACGACTCCTGCCCTTGGGGACGAGTCGTGCCAGCGGCAAAATTCTGTCCGTACGCTTTTCCTTAGCAGCTTTGGTTTTGGTTTTTGACAAGGATTCTTTTCCTAATAGTTAGGGATTTATATTTGATATAAATAGAACCCTTTGGTCAGCCAAAAAATATGAAATTTTAGGGTTTATGAAAGACAAAAATTGAGATCTAGATTGAGAATCAAAGATCAAAATACTTTTAGCCATTGATTATTGAAAGTGTTTCAATAATCGGGGATCATCTAGCAATCGAACAAGAAGTGTTCTTGGTCCGTTCGCGTGTGGATTACCGATAGAGGGTGATTGTGTTATCACCAAAAGCTTGAGAACTTGCATTGTTGATTCATCACCAAGTTAGAACAAGGAGAAGATCAAAACCTTCATCAACGGTTTTGAGATTCGTTTTGATATTCGCTATGAAGATCCGGTTTTGAGCAAACTAAATCGATACAAGGTATGTAAATCTATTTCATATATTTTAATCTCTTCATGTTAGACGGATTAAAGAGCTAGGATTTTGCTTGTTATTTCTAAGTCTTCCGCTGCGTTTGTAACCCCAAAACCCAACAGTTTCATGTTATTAGGTATATATGAATACATGCTAATAAGAATTTTATATTAGAGAATTACATAATAATAATACGTAAAATCTAAGGAGAAACGCGTTTCTCCTTAGCGCTAAGGAGAAACGTGTTTCTTAACCGGTTTATTAACTGTTTTAATTGAACGTTAAACGAACCGGTTTCTTAACCGGTTTAATTAAAACATGTTTGCCCTAAGTTTAATACCAATACGATATCAGTAGCAAGGGAACCCCAGTTGAATATCCAGAAACTATATTCAGAAATCAGTAGCAAGCGAAATCGTAGCAATCGAAGGTATTATGGGAAATCCAGCTTGATGAAATCATGAGCAATCGACAGTGAAGAAATCAGTCCAAGCGAAAATCCGATTGTGAGTTCACATGTTATTATTGTTTTGGTTCGCATTTTCATAAATTTCTGGATATATTAAGCATACTCATCTGTATATGAATTTAACAATGTGTTTTAGTTTGAAATTTTCAATTTGTGTATCGATTTTGTGTTTTATGTTTAACGATTTACTATTCTACTTAGTATTGTCGTTTCTTGGCTTTTAATTCATAATTTTCGTCATGTTTAACAATGTGTTTTAGTATTGTCTCTTGGCTTTTAATTCATAATTAAAAAGGTTCTGGATATCAATTAAATAGCTTCTGGATATCCTTTCAAAATTAATTGATATCCAGAAGCTTTTTAATTGATATCCAGAACCTTTTGAAAGGATATCCAGAAGCTTTTGAAAGGATATCCAGAAGCTTTTGATAGGATATCCTTTCAAAATTAATTGATATCCAGAAGCTTTTTAATTGATATCCAGAACCTTTTGAAAGAATATCCAGAAGCTTTTTAATTATTTGTAGATATTTTTTGAATATCCTTTTGAAAGTTTTTGGATATTCAATTGTTTGTTTCTGGATATTCAATTGTTTCTAGATATCAATTTGTGGATATTTTCTGGATATTCATTTACTTGTTTCTGGATATGCAATTGTTTGTTTCTGTCTATTGGCTTTTAATTCATAATTAAAAAGGTTCTGGATATCAATTAAATAGCTTCTGGATATCCTTTCAAAAGGTTCTGGATATCCTTTCCAAAATTAATTGATATCCGTAAGCTTTTTAATTGATATCCAGAACCTTTTGAAAGGATATCCAGAAGCTTTTGAAAGGATATCCAGAAGCTTTTGATAGGATATCCTTTCAAAATTAATTGATATCCGAAGCTTTTAATTGATATCCATAACCTTTTGAAAAGAATATCCAGAAGCTTTTTAATTATTTGTAGATATTTTTTGAATATCCTTTTGAAAGTTTTTGGATATTCAATTGTTTGTTTCTCGGATATTCAATTGTTTCTAGATATCAATTTGTGGATATTTTCTGGATATTCATTTACTTGTTTACGGATATGCAATTGTTTGTTTCTGGATATGCAATTGTTTGTTTCTCGTATATTCAATTGTTTGTTTCGGATATCCTTTCTTTATTATTACGGATATTCATTTCATTTATTTGGATATCCTCTTGATTTTTTTTTTTTTTTTTATTTATTTTTTTTTTTTTATGTTTTGTAGGCTGCAGATTTAAATAAAGGTGAAGGTATTAAGAAACAAAAGAAGAACTCAAATAAGAAATCAACGGGGATGTGGTTGAAAGTGGTAAGAAACGGGCATTTGAACATTGTTGTGTCCCTTAAAGGCTTATTGATCTTAACTTAACCGATTCTCGGAAAGAAGATGTTAAATCTATAGGTTTTGGTGGACTATTAGAACTTAAGATGAATAGATTGCCAACAGGGGAATTGTGGAATATCTCGTGGAAAGATTTGATTCGGGAAGTTTTATTCGTAGAATCAAAAATAACAAGTATTACATAAATACAAATGATGTTTTTGATATTCTTGGTCTTCCTAGGAACTTAAAAAAGAGAAGATAAATAGTTCAATAGGGATTGACAAAACGTTGAGCGCACGATACAAAAATACTTTTGGGAAAGTTAAAGATGGTATTCCGGCCGTCTGCTTGGTGAACGCATCAAACAACTACTACGATGGAGGTGATGAGTTTAAACGCCTCTATGTCTTGTTTCTTTGTGGGTTTCTTTCTTGCACCGGTAGTAACAAAGGCTATTGACTGTTCTTTGTTGGCATTGGTTGAGGATGTTACTCAAATCAAAAAGTTTGATTGGTGCCAGTTTGTATTGAATAAGTTATCTGATGGTGTTAGGAAGTTTAAGGCTTCTTCCGCGGTAAAGTCGGGTGTTGCGGTGGTTGTGTGGCAATTCTTTTAGTAGCTTACTTTCATAGATTTCCATATTTGAGTAAACATGAACCAACCTGCACGTCCTTTGATTCAACATTGGACTCAAGAGAAAATTTCTGTCGAAATTTGGGAATGAAGCTAAGATTGGTTGGGGTACAGTTCTTTATTTGGATAATGTTTATCCGATTTCGAGATATGAGGATGATTTAGATGAAGGACAAATTGGATTGCCGATTGAAGTTTGCTCCTTTTGTTGAGGATGTAAGTCATCGTACAAAAATACCTGCAAGTGAAAATGTTCAGGAAGTTTCGGATTTTGTTAAAGAGTCATTTGGAAATATTTCAAAATGATATTAAAGTTGCTATCAATTCTCACATTGCAAGGGTTTCTAATATTGAGAAGGGGAAAGAAAAAGTTCATAAAGATGATGTTGAGAAAGGATCTGCTGAAGAGGAGGATTTGGTTGGTGATAGTGAACCTTGGGGAAGTCGGGTTTTTGATTACATTGATGATATTATTGATAAGTTGAAAACATCAAAAGATGAGTGAAGGAGAAAGGGAAGGTTGGACCTTTGCCAACATTTAGGATTCTTTCACGTAGTCAAGAATCCGAGCATACGGTGCCGATGAAAATGTTGAAAAATTTCGAGTTTTGATGATAGATATGTGCATGAGCATTATGAGGATCAAGATATTACGAGAGGATCAAGTTAATGTTGATCAACCAAGCGAAGATCAATTTGCGAGCATCAAGTTCTTGATTCCACCTCCAGGCTGATCAATTTGCTAGGCTTAATACGAGAGGATCAAGTTACCGATTCCCATCTGTTTAAACAACCGAGCCATTGAGCCTATGTACAATGTATCAAAGGAAGTTTCGAGGTGGAAGAAGAATATTCTACACAAATTTTGGGTGATATTGATAGTTTGGTTGATAAAATTATTCAACATGGTGTTAATGGTGAGAAGTTTGACAAGATGTTAGATGATGTGCATTTGGAACTGTGAATGGTGAGATTATTCTTTCATACGAATTTATGGTGAATTATAAGGACGTAATGATTGGTATGCCAAAGCCGAAGATGGAAGTGGTTGATTATTGCTTCTCAAAATTGATTCTTCAGAGTCAAAAAAGTAATATCCCATTTTTATTACGGTTGAAATTTATTATGGTATTCAAATTCTAATATTATTTTTTTCGGTGTTTATTTTCGGTTTAATGATGCCCTTGGGCTAGCGGATGATATTACGAGTATGAGAGAAAACACGAGATATCACGGGTGTTATTGTGAATGCTTGGGCATTGTTTTTGAACAAGTTGGAGCATAAAAAGGGTGTAATGAAGAGATTTATGTTTGGTGTTGACCATTACGTAAGTTTACTTTTTCAACAACTTATAAGTATATATTTGATATTGATTGCGGGGTATATATCCATGAATTTTCTTTAAGATATTGTTATCATTTATATTAACAGGATACTTGGGCGATACGTTCTCAAAATGCTCGTAATAATTTTAGAGAAATGGCTCAAGCTTTTGGTATTGGAAAAATGATGTTAATGTCGATGGGAATCTAATGGAACCGAATGAAGTAGATCCGTATGTATTTTCATTTGTCAAAACATTTCGATATCATATTGAAAATTTACGGATATACTTTTATGGTATTTACGGATATATCCATGACCAAGGCCTAGGCCAAGGCGAGGCCTAGGCGAACCAATGCCTATGCCTATGCCATGGCCAAAGTAATTTCGGATATACTTTATGGTATTTACGGATATACTTTATTGTATTTACGGATATATCCATAACCAAGGCCTAGGCCAAGGCCAAGGCCTATGCCATGGCCAAAGTAATTTACGGATATACTTTATGGTATTTACGGATATACTTTATGTTATTTCTGGATATACTTTATGTTATTTACAGTTATATCCATGACAAAGGCCTAGGCCAAGGCCAAGGCCTATGCCATGGCCATAGTAATTCTGGATATAATAAATTGTATTTACGGATACACTTTATGGTATTTAAGATATATCCATGTCCAAGACATAGGCCGAGGCCAAGGCCTATGCCATGGCCAAAGTAATTTCTGGATATACTTTATGGTATATCTGGATATACTTTATGTTATTTACGGTTATATCCATGACCAAGGCCTAGGCCAAGGCCAAGGCCTATGCCATGGCCATAGTAATTTCTGGATATAATAAATGGTATTTACGGATATACTTTATGGTATTTACGGATATACTTTATTTTATTTCACGGATAGTCACCTAATATATTTTTTGCAGTTTTATCCCATACTTTAAGGGAAGCAAGAAGGTGGGCACTTTACACTATATGTGTATAACATGGCTTCAAAAAAGATTCAATATTTTGACAACCTTGCAATGAATGATGCAAAAGAAGTGAAGTTGTGAAACTTACGAAAGCATTGGTATATGTTTTGAAACTCACGAAAGCGGTTTTATATTTTTCATTTTTGTTTTTATTGGTTATCTAATATTTTATATTTAATTTTTTTTTTTCAGTATGTGCCTATGAAAGCTTTTTTGCAAAAGATTGGTCATCGATGTTTTAAAGATTTTGAAGGCAAAAAAACATATAAATTTGAATACATGAAATGTGATTGGGTTCTTGAAGAAAATAAAGCTAACCATGATTGTGGAGTTTATGTGATTTCTGAGATGAATGATTTTCAAGGATCAATGTACTCATTCCCTGAGTTATGTCAGTACTATTAAAGTTTTTTATTCATATTTATATTATATGAGTTTGTATATATATGTTGTAACAAGTTTTTTGTTTTTAATTTGTAGGATAAACAAAGGATCCGTCTACGAGCTGAAATTCTTTCAACACTTTTGCTTAGTCAATTGAACAAAGATAAGCATAGGTTAATGATTGAAGCAAACAATTTTGAAAAAGAGAAAAAAAGAAAAAGAACAGAAGAACAAAGTAATGAACAAGATTCATAGATGAATGTAATTATGTAATTAGGAATCTGGTTTAGTGATGTAATTAATGTACATTGTAAAGTTTCGGGTATTCAATATGGTTGTTTTACGGATATAGAATTGATTGTTTCTCAAGTTATTCAATTTAAGAGTTTACGGTTATTGAATTGATAGTTTCTGGATATTCAATTTGGTAGTTACGGATATACATTTTGATAGTTTACGGATATACTTATTATTAGTTTACGGTTATAGAATTGAGAGTTTACGGTTATAGAATTGATAGAAGTATCGAGAATGTATAAAGAAAACAAACTAAGTAAATTATTTTAAATATAATTACAAAAAAAAAAAAAAAAAGAACAACGCAACAAGGGAGAAGCAAGAACAACAACGGCAACAAGAACAAACATCAACATCCCCTAATTCCCATCATTGACTTACTGTCATATGTTGTTCTAGTGCGATGTCTTGTTCCATGGAAATTTCTCCATACGAAGAAATAGATCCATAATGAATAGCATGCGCAAAGAGTAGGTCCCAAGTCAAGGTTTTTGTTAGAATTCTCGGAGGGTGGCGGAATGGGCATTGCAATTTATTTTCCCCATTATAGAGGGAAAACGCCCATTTTGGATTGATCGCTTGTGTCTTGCAATTTTTTGCTCCAGGTCCATTCTCTTGTAACCCTAGGAGGAACACTAGGCGGAACATCCTCATATTCAACCTCCTCAGGCTGAAACCCTACATCAGAATCAGAACTTTCGCCCTGCTGAGCTTGGTTGTTGTTGTTGTTATTCATTTTGATAAATTTGATTTTTTTTTTGTTGTGATGGTAGGAGTGGTGTTGTATTGTATTTATATAAATTTGAGTACTTGAATCCGAGTCAAAAGTTTCTCAATGAATTTAATGCACTTACATTCATTACTCTTTTTGAATTCAATGAATTCAATGCACTTACCAACCGAACACATTTATTACTCTTTGAATTCAATGAATTCAATAATAAGTTTGAATGCTTTTTTGACCATTAAAGACAAGGAAACTTATCCAAATCCGGATTCAATAGTTAACCACATTTCAAAACAAAATGTCCTTTGCAGAAACTTTAATGGTTTTACGGATATACAAATGAATAACCGTAAAACAATCAAATGTATATCCGAAACTATCAATTTTATATCCGTAAACTTTAATTTGAATATCCGTAAACTATCAATTTTATATCCGAAACTATTAATTTTAATATCCAGAAACTACTATATTGAATACCCAGAAACTTAAATTGGCCTTGAACTTGATTTTGGACAAGTGTTCCAAGTTAGGTGTTCCAAGCTGAGTAATAAAAAAACAAAAACAATCACGGATTCAATAGTTATCCCAACTAGTACAGCTTCATTTTGTCCATAAGCAATAGTGCCAAATTTCAAACAAAAACAGTCACGGATTCAATAGTTAACTATATTTCAAACAAAAAACAGTCATTTTGTTCCAAGTTAGTGAATTTATAGTTTCTGGATATTCATATTGAAAGTTTCTGGATATGCATATAGATAGTTTCTGGATATACATTTTTGATATGCTTTATGGTATTTGTGGATATATCCATGACAAAGGCCATTTAAAGTTTCTTGATATCAATTAAAAATGTGTTTTAGTACATTTCAAAAGGTTCTGGTTATAAATTAAAAAGCTTCTGGATATGAATTCAAAAGGTTCTGGATATCCTTTCAAAGGGTTTTGGCTATATATTTTCAAAAGGTTCTGGATAACATTTCAAAAGGTTCTGGATATCCTTTCAAAAGCTTCTGGATATCCTTTCAAAAGGGTTCTGGATATTTATGTTTTACTCATTACTTTTTCTTAAATAATAGAAGAACCTTTTTAATTATTTGTGGATATTTTCAGGATATCATTTTGAAAGTTTTTGAATTCAAAGTTAACTACATATCAAACAAAAACAGTCATGGATTCAATAGTGCCAAATTTCAAACAAAAACATATTCATTAAACAGAATTTAGTAACCATTAAACAAAAATACATCAAACACAAAAATATTAAAAACAGAATTTAGTAACCATTAAACACTACCACTACCACCTGCTCCATCATCATCTACATTGTCATTCAATTTGTTTTTTGGATCATATTCATTCAAAATATATTCCAAATACATTTCCAAAGCCTTGTGGTGAATCCTAGCAGCTTCATCAATGTTGTGAGCGTTGCCAAACTCATGAGCATGTTTGACTATCCCCACATAATCCTTATCCCTACAATTGTGTCCATTACATGGCTGCAATGGACAAATCGAAATGAGGGAGTTCCATTTGCAGAAGAAGGCTGCAAAACAACAAGATGACCATTGAGGAATTTTTGGTAGCAAACCATGTATATTTTCCAACTTTTGTCATCATTTGAATCACCCAAAGTTGGCTCCCCAGCATTTCCCTTGCCTTTGTTCATCACTAGAAAAATTATTAAAGGTAGAATTTTTCTTGAACTTGATGTATATGCTTGCCTTTGGACGATTTATATAGGCCGAGTACTTGAAACCGATCCAAAAGTTGGTCAATGAATTCAATGCACTTGCCAACTGTACACATTTATTACCCTTTGAATTTAATAGTAAGTTTGAATGCTTTTTTGATCATTAAAGTATATCCAGAAACTATCAATTCCATATCCGTAAACTATCAATTCTATATCCGTAAACTATCAATTCTATATCCAGTAAACTATCAAAAGTATATCCAGAAACTATCATCAATTAACCGCCATGGATATATTTCTCGATATACTTTATGGTATTTCTGGATATACTTTATGTTATTTCTGGTTATATCCATGACCAAGGCCTAGGTAATTTCTGGATATAATAAATGGTATTTATGGTATGCCATGGCCATAGTAATTTCTGGATATAATAAATGATATTTCTGGATACACTTTATGGTATTTCTTGATATATCCATGACCAAGGCCTAGGCCAAGGCCAAGGCCTATGCCATGACAAGTTCAAGGACTTGGCCTAGGCTAAGGCCAAGGCCAAGTTCAAGGCTTGGCCAAGGCCAAGGCCAAGGCCTAGGCTAAGGCCAAGGCCAAGTCCAAGGCTTGGCCATGGCCAAGGCCAATGACAAAATTTCTGGATATGCACCTACCACATTTCTGGATATATATTCACATACTTCCGATATATAATTGGCAATGGCCTTGGACTTGGCCATGGCCAAGGCCAATGACAAAATGTATAACCGTAAACTATTAATTTGAATATCCGTAAACTATAAAAATATATAACCGTAAACTTCAATATGAATAACCGTAATCTTTAATTGGCCTTGAACTTAGCCTTTGGCCTTGACCATGGCCTCGCCCTTGACCATGGCCTTGGCCTTGACCATGGCCTTGGCCTTGGACTTCGGATATCAATGCACTTACCAACCGGACACATTTATTACTCTTTGAATTCAATAGTAATTTTGAATGCTTTTTTGACCATTAAAGTATATCCGTAAACTATCAATTCTATATCCGTAAACTATCAAAATGTATAACCGTAAATTATAAATTATATATCCGTAAAAATATCAATAAGTATATCCGTAAACTATCAATGAGTATAACCGTAAACTATCAACTCTATAACCGTAAACTATCAATTCTATAAAACTATTAAATCAAATGTTCATTTGGTGTTTTTGAACCAAACTCATCGTTGATTGGCTTTCTTCTATCAAACTTTGTCTTTAGTTTTCGTTTTCGCCCTTTGTATTTGCACGAATTGGATCCATCACACTGAGCACTTGTTATACTTTCTCGAACCAAAGCTATCATTAACACTTGTCGTAGATCTACATTCCTGTTGATTTTCGACAACAATTGTTGTATAAGAAGTGAGTCTCTATTGAACCCATCTTCCAAAGTATCTTTTTTTTTTGCAGCTCTGTTTTCTTGACAAGCCATCATCGATTGTGGTATTTCATTGCCATCTTTTGTTTCCAGGGAATGAATTCACTTTTCTCTCGTTGATGTATTATCTTTTCCTTGATAGACTTTGTCCCATACATCTTTTTTTGCCATCTTTGTCCACCTTTTTCAATGTAGATATCTGTATCCTTGTGACATTTGACAAATTCGGCCTTTATGCAATGAAAGCACAACCAACCGATCGTAGTAAACCGGATTGGCATTTGCATACAACCGTTACACTTTCATCACTCCTAACAAAGAGTACACTCTCATATTTATCTGGGTACTTCTCATGAGCAACATGTATGAATCTCGTTAGCCTTCATCACTTTCATCTCCAAATTTATATACAAAGCAGAAAAGCTCGTTTTACCTCAATCTCAAAGAACTTGAATATTCGTGGTGTGTATACCTGAAGCCGTTTGTTTTATGATACCACCATACATGTCTGGTTGAGGGACCGAGATTGATGCTTGAAATTCCTTCTCCCGTTCGCATTCCTCCAACGTTTAACCTGTCTCATTGAATATGTCAAAGAACCGAGTGAGGGATGTGTTTCGTTTGCTTTGAAACAAAGGGCATGATTTGTGCTCTCGCTCTTTGGGATGACAATATTCCAGTAGAAGAAATTTGTGCTTAAAGCCGTGCACCATTTCTCCCGTAGTCCATATAGACGCTTGAACCAGGAATTTTCAACGAGATTGTATTTCACGAGCATTGACTCCCAACATCTTTCAAATTCATCCTCACCGGTACATCCCATTAAACAATGATCAAATTCTTTTAAAATCTTCATTTGTCTTCAATTGTCCAAAGTGGGATACGGATTTTGTTGGATGTGCCATAAACATAGCCTATGCCTCGTCCGCCCTTCAAATACCGTATTATAATAAAGTTTCGGATATTAACATTATATGCTTCGGATATTAACATACAATAAATTTTCATTGACCAATTTTTTGTCATGTACGTAAACTAACAATTGAATATCCGTAAACTACCAAAAGAATATCCAGTAAACTACAAATTCAATAACCGTAAGAACTATATAGCACAAATAAAATACTAGATAAGAAATATTATAAAAGAACTGGTTATGGAATTTTATAATCATACCTCTTCAATTGCATTTGACATTGCTTGGTCTTGGTCTCAGTAAATATTGTTTTTGGTTCTTTGCCTCCCATTGATTTTCTAAACCGCTTAAGCAACCATACAAATGTTTCTTTTTTTCATTTGCTATGAAAGCACAACCAAACATGACAAGTTCCAATGATTATTAATGCCAACTATTGGGGCACAAATAAGATTGTATCTATTTGTAGTATAAGTTGTGTCAAATATAACCGTATCTCCATAGAGCTTGTAATCTTCCTTCATCATGCTATCTCTCCAAAATATAGCCCCAAGTCTTCCTTCATCATCAAATTTGATTTTAAAATAGAACCCTCGATCTTCCAAAGGAAATTTCAAAAAGCCTATCAACAACATTCCGAGCATCACCATTTTCAATTTTTTCCATTCTAAGTTTCGAACAAAATTGACATGATCTTTCTTTGTGTGACCAACATGTTCCTCTCCACCTACGCTTTTACCAAAAGACTATATCCATCGCTGGTCTTATACCAGCCTTCTTCCATTATTTCAATTATATCACCCCGATCTTCCGAGATACACCTTTCACTACGCTTCAAATGGTTCCAATCAGTCCTTGTCATTGGATGATTGTGCTCTGTAACATGGCGGTCAACAATATACATATCTTCCTCTTTTATCAATTTCGCCTCAAAAGAGCCTTACATTGAGTCCTCTTTTATGTAATTTCTCCTTCTCTTTTGTTGTTTTTTGGTAACATCGAGTTGTTCAACCGGTGAAGGAATTTGAACTTCATTAACATCAACTGGTGATGGAACACCGATGTTAACCTCTTGGGTTGATCTCGTAACTCCTTCACACGAGCAACGGAATAGCTTGTCTAATATCCTTGAAGTCTTTTTGAAACATGATTTGTTGACAACTTAATACTAAATCCTAGTGCATTTGCATGAAGTTTATACAGTTTGTACAATTCCTCCCATGTCTTTGCTTTTGTTCCCAAAGAAATTTTTGCTTATATCAATATTAGGGTCCTCACATACGCTACGCACACACAAAATATATTAAAAAGAATAATGTCATATGAAATCGGTAATTCTAAATCAATATGTCAATAAAGTTAAGAGAGAAAACCTATTTGTAGCCCAGGTTCGTGGATCTCGTAGGTTGTTGAATTTGAGATTCTAAATCAATTGGAGAATATGATTCGCAAGAAAAGGCAAAAGAGTTAGTTAGTTTCTGGATATTCATTTTGAAGGTTTCGGATATTCCTTGGCCTAGTACATTGCCGCTTTAAAGTTTCGGATATTCAACTTGGTACTTTCTGGATATAAATTTTATTGTTTCGATATGGTCAATTGTGTGTTTCGGATATCCAATGTGGTAGTTCTGGATATTCAATTTGAAAGTTTCTGGATACTCATTTTGAATGTTTCTGGATATAGCATTGGCCTTGGCCAAAGACATGGCCATATCCCTTTGCCTAGTACATTGTCAATTTAAAGTTTCTGGATATTGAATTAGGTACATTCTCGATATACATTTTATTGTTTCGGACATGGTCAATAGTGTGTTTATGATATTCAATTTGGAAGTTTTGGATATACATTACATTTTGAATGTTTACGGATATTCATTTTTGTAGTTTCGGATATAGCATTGGCCTTGGCAAGGACATGGCCATGTCCCTTTGCCTAGTACATTGTCAATTTAAAGTTTCGGATATTGAATTAGGTACATTCTGGATATACATTTTATTGTTTCGGACATGGTCAATAGTGTGTTTTTGGATATTCAATTTGGTAGTTCTCGATATTCAATTTGGTAATTTCGGATATTCATTTTGAACGCTTCGATATCATTTTGTATGTTTCTCGACATAGAATTGACCAAAGCCATAAGCAATTTACGGATATGTATCTAACACATTTCAGATATAAATTCGTATACTTCGGATATCATTTATATAAATAATTTACTAAATTGAAAAAAATTTAAATTACATTTTTTCCCTTCCCATAACCCCCATAAGGCTTGACACCGTAAACTCCATCACATCCTCCATCACCTTTATCAAAGGGCTTCTTCTTGACCTTGTCCTTCTTGCAAGAAGGAATTTCCACAGTCCAAACAACTCCAAATACTCCTTAAGGTATTTTGCCAAAGCCTTGTGCTCGCCTTTGGCAACATTGGAGAAAGAGGAAGTGGGTGCACAAGAATCAAAGGCATCTTTGAAGCATTGCGGCTTGGTTCCTTTCACGTATCATACGCCCGCACAAGGCCGTAGAGGGCATACATACAACTTAACCGGGAGATGTCCAAATACTGAGGGATACGAAGATGACCAAAGTGGAGTTTCTTTGTCATTTCACGAAAGGCACTCCTAAACTCTTTCTCATCGAGTCATACTCATCATTTGAGGACATATTGCTTGAAATTATTAGAGAACCGAACCGATTTTAATGAAAGAAGAGATGTAATTTTGAAATTTCCAGCTCATGTGTTGTATAGTGCAAGTGTCTAGCCCCTTCCTATTTATAGTGCATATACCTTGGAAACAATTCAAAGAGTAATAAATGTGTTCGCTTGGTAAGTGCATTGAATTCATTGAATTCAAAGAGTAATAAATGTAAGTGCATTGAATTCATTGAGTAACTTTTTTGACTCGGATTCAAGTACTCAACCTATATAATGAATGTTTCGATATTCATTTTGAAGGTTTCTCGGATATGTACCTAACACATTTACGGATATACATTTTTGGTAATCTGGATATCATTTATATAAATTTCTCGGATATGTACATAACACATTTCGGATATACATTTTAGGTACTTCTCGGGATATCACATGGCCATATCCGATTGCCTAGTACATTGTCAATTTAAAATTAAAAATAAGTTATATTGAGATCAAACCCGTAGCCTCGTAGAATATCGATTTGTGTAGCCTGGAGAATATCGATTTGTGATATTTCTGAATATCTGTCATGTAATTGAGCTTCCATTTATGCTATTGATGGATAGATCCCCAAAATTTCGTAGAACAATCTCTGGAAATGTACAATAACAATCGACCTTAGTAAAATAAACGTTGATTAAAATTAAAAACAGTAGTTGTTGATTTGGTTCATATTACCTGATTTAATCAATATCGATTTCTGTATTGTTTCTTGATATTCAATTTCATTGAACTGTCCAGAAGCAGAGATGGAGAAACGCGTTTTTCGTTGTAGTGTGTCTGTGTGTGTAGGTTTTTGGACAATAGAACCGGTTTAATTCAAACGGTTCCCGGTTTTTGAATATATTAAAAAACCCGTTTCTCCATACAAAGATGGAGAAACGCGTTTTTCACCAGACCAACTCATAATAATATGAAAGAAATAAGTAAATATATCTATTTGACATGAAGAAGTCTAATAGTTTTAATGTGTTAATAATAACAAGATAAAGGCTAATTAATTATATTAGAAATACTTTCATCTTATACCTATATATTACATGATTAGTATTATGAAAGGGAGTCTATACCTAATAAGCGATTGCAAAGGAAAAGCACAAAAGACACAATAGTTGAAAAGTCACTCATTTTCTCATTCAAGTATATATACACGAAGAATTTGCCATTTACTGTTTGCTACTTTCAATCACTTTTCTCTAAGAGATATTCATCAGAAAAAAGAAAGAGCATCAAATCACATTCAATAGACTTCTACTTTAGAGCACACATACGGTAAACATTCCACAATTTTACTATTTTTAATACTTTATTTTATTCAGTTTTGTATTTATTTTCTTATTTGGACAATTTACTCTTGACTTAAACTTTTCTTTTAACTACTTTTGCGAATGTTTTTCTTTTGATTAAAACTTATTTTTATATTTGTGTTTACTTTATATTTTTCTTATATTCTTGCCCTTGATATTGATGTTATTTTTAGATTTTATTCTCATTTGTGAATATTCATATTTGATGTGACTTTATTTGTTGTTTTTTCCTATTCTTTTTTATTTTGTGAATGTATATTTCATTGTTTTTATTAACTTTAAATATTTATAATTCTTTTTACATTCTTTTTCTTCTTTTTTTTAAAAAAAATCTTTCAATAAATCCAATTTTTTTCTTGATATTGCCTTTTTAGCCAATTTAAAGCTTGATTTAAATTAGTGGTGGTTCGAACCTGCAGTGGAGCCAACATTCTGGTTGGAAGTCTGCACTATAGTGGTGGTTCCGGCTGAAGTCATAGAAAATGGAATTCCGATGGGCATCTTGAACCTCTTTAGTAATCAAAAGACCATTGTTCCTACAGACGCCGCCAAATTGTTTTGGTCAAATTTATGCAATTCAAAGGATAGATTGTTTGAGGGTGAGTTTGTGTTGGATGAGTTTTTCATGTAGATCTTCAAAGGATAGATTGACCAAGAAAAGGGGTTGGTCGGGTTCGGTGACATTGGGGATGGTGGAGGAGGAGCCGGCCATTGCTAGGGTGGGGGAGGCTGCCGAAATTTTTTTCAGAGGTTTAGGGTTTTGGATCTTATTTGCTCTGATATCATGTAAGATTGGAAAAACTCATTTTCTTTATTCACAACATGTGATTATATAGTACAAGAAATAGAGAGTCTTATTCTATAAAATATTTAGTTTCCTAATCTAAATACAATATTGAGTTTCCTAATCTAAATGCAATATTGAGTTTCCTATTCTAAATGCAATAGAATATATACAAGAATAATCTAGAAATAAATCTATACTATAAGTATTTTAAAGTAGGCCAAAATGTATAAGGTGTTGTCACATCATCCTAAATGGGTTAATCTTTAACTCTCATGCTTCCACCTCAAATGACCTTTGGTTTACTTATGATGATTCAGATTCGGCCTATTAGGTATTAACATTCACTGATTTTAATAGGTGTGCAAATGGACACTATTTATAAGTAACATGTCATAGATGAAGTGAATAATTACATAAGCTAATGTAACTAATAATAGATAAACTGATTAAGTATATAGTGTGTTTAATAATACATTATCTCTAATAAAAGTGATTGAATATATATATAAATATAACTTCTTTTATGGTGACTATTCATTGTCTCTATTGGCGTTAATGAATTAGGATGACTATACGTGGTATCTATTAAGGTCAATATTTAATATTACCTATTAAGGTACATGCACATTTAGTTTCTGTTGGTGTAATGCCCTAGGCTGTAGTTATGTTTAACTTAAATCGTTATGTATCATCTTTATCATTTATTATAGAGAAAGTTTATTTGGTTCATTATATGTTTGCATGTTTATTATATTAACTACGTCCCTAGTTGTTATGAACAACTAGTATAAGTTGGTAATGGATAATCATAGAGATGATTATATGCATGGAGATGCACATTACACTTATGGGTACTTGCTAGAGAACGAGTACTGGACTTGACCTACTTATGAGATTTATGACATGGTCTGTTGTCATGATTAAATCTCATGATAGTCGTGTCATTGGAATCCTTCGTACTTGAGATTATCATCGTTTTCCACATGATGAACATTGTGTTTAATATAGTCTAACACTATCTTTAGTCGGATAGCAATAAGGGTTATGTTAGCACGATTGGATTCTTGTAGGGAAGAATGATAAGTCAAGAAGGGATTTGTCCCTCTCTTTTGAGAGAGATGTTTGCTTGGGCCCCTCGATGAATAGTGTTGATGAAATGTATGGCCATACTCAAGAGATTTGATAGAGATCAAATGCACTTGGATTATCAACATATTCAAAATCGAGAAAGCATTGAACAATATGAGTTGACGTAGACCATGACTCATGTTCAATTTGACATCGTGGACAAAGGGATTGTGACATTTGATTATCAAGGAATCAAGCTTTGATGTTATATTTAATTGGGTGGACATAATGATTTGCTAGAAGTAACTTATGTCTTGTGAGGTTGATGTTTCAACTCACTACCAACATAAAATATAATTTCTAAAGGGTCACACACAAAAGAACAGATTGAAAATGGCTAAAAGGGTGAATTTTGGGCTCTAGGGACGACTCTGGCACTACTAGTGCTTGAGGGGACGACTCGTGCCCTATTGGCCCAAGTCGTGCCTTGAGAAGGGACGACTGTATCAGAGAGGGGTCGTTAAGGGACGACTCGTTCTCTACGGGACGAGTCGTGCTCACGACTCGTCCCCTTAGGCACGACTTGTGCCCTTTGATCTGAGAAACTGGTGAACTGTCTCGTTATGTCGTGCGACAACTTTGGCCATGAGGCACGACTCCTGCCCTTGGGGACGAGTCGTGCCAGCGGCGAAATTCTGTCCGTACGCTTTTCCTTGGCAGCTTTGGTTTTGGTTTTTGACAAGGATTCTTTTCCTAATAGTTAGGGATTTATATTTGATATAAATAGAACCCTTTGGTCAGCCAAAAAATATGAAATTTTAGGGTTTATGAAAGACAAAAATTGAGATCTAGATTGAGAATCAAAGATCAAAATACTTTTAGCCATTGATTATTGAAAGTGTTTCAATAATCGGGGATCATCTAGCAATCGAACAAGAAGTGTTCTTGGTCCGTTCGCGTGTGGATTACCGATAGAGGGTGATTGTGTTATCACCAAAAGCTTGAGAACTTGCATTGTTGATTCATCACCAAGTTAGAACAAGGAGAAGACCGTTTTGATATTCGCTATGAAGATCCGGTTTTGAGCAAACTAAATCGCTACAAGGTATGTAAATCTATTTCATATATTTTAATCTCTTCATGTTAGACGGATTAAAGAGCTAGGATTTTGCTTGTTATTTCTAAGTCTTCCGCTGCGTTTGTAACCCCAAAACCCAACAGTTTCATGTTATTAGGTATATATGAATACATGCTAATAAGAATTTTATATTAGAGAATTACATAATAATAATAAGAAAGAAATAAGTAAATATATCTATTTGACAAGAAGAAGTCTAATAGTTTTAATGTGTTAATAATAACAAGATTAAGGCTAATTAATTATATTAGAAATACTTTCATCTTATACCTATATATTACATGATTAGTATTATGAAAGAGAGTCTATACCTAATAAGCGATTGCAAAGGAAAAGCACAAAAGACACAATAGTTGAAAAGTCACTCATTTTCTCATTCAAGTATATATACACGAAGAATTTGCCATTTACTGTTTTCTACTTTCAATCACTTTTCTCTAAGAGATATTCATCAGAAAAAAGAAAGAGCATCAAATCACATTCAATAGACTTCTACTTTAGAGCACACATACGGTAAAGATTCCACAATTTTACTGTTTTTAATACTTTATTTTATTCATTTTGTACTTATTTTCTTAATTGGACAATTTACTCTTGACTTAAACTTTTCTTTTAACTACTTTTGCGAATGTTTTTCTTTTGATTAAAACTTATTTTTATATTTGTGTTTACTTTATATTTTTCTTATATTCTTGCACTTGCACTTGATATTGATGTTATTTTTAGATTTTATTCTCATTTGATGTGACTTTATTTGTTGTTTTTTCCTATTCTTTTTTATTTTGTGAATGTATATTTCATTGTTTTTATTAACTTTAAATATTTATAATTCTTTTTACATTATTTTTCTTCTTTTTTTAAAAAAAAAATTCTTTCAATAAATCCAATTTTTTTCTTGATATTGCCTTTTTAGCCAATTTAAAGCTTGATTTAAATTAGACATGTATTTTGACTTCGTATATTTATTTCTCTCTTTTGTTTTTCTTATGTTTAATATTTTCATATTGATTTTAATTTTAATTATTTTTTCTTATGTAAAATTTCATAATTTTTATTATATCTATTTTTATCCATTTTATTTATTTTTGTGAATGTTTTTTTGTTTAAATTGAATTTTGAATCGTATTTCTATTTAGATTTCATATTGATATTAATTTTCTCTTGCCTTTACATTTTTGTTTACATTTTTTATTTTTCTTATTTTTATTTTTATTTTTTTCATAATTCTCCTTTTTATTATTTTCCATTAAGATTTTATTTTATATTTATATTTATCCTTTTACCTTTTTATGTTTTTTTGCTTTAATATTGATTTTACTTTGAGATTATACGTGTTGATTCTCGAATTCGATTATAATACTTGAATGGAAATTTTATATTTTTTATTGTTTAATATTTGATTTTCTAATTTTTTATCTTTTATTTTGATTATTTTTTTATATTGAATTTAGTTTTATTTTTAGTTATATCTATTAATGATTCTTATCAAATTTCTAAAATTATGGAAATCATTAGATGAAGAAAGTATATTAAGTGTCATATAAAAAAGACTATATTGTAAAATTTTTAGTTTAATATTTTTTTTATTTATGTTTTCTCATTAACTTTAATTATTCATATATTCATTTGATTTTACTTATTCTAAAAAATGAAATATGGTGACAAATTTTATTATATATTGATTAATTTAATTGCCATATTTATTAAAACAAAAAATGGTATCAATTTTTGTTCATGCAATTTTTTTTGTTTGATTCTTATATTCTTTTTACTATAAATTTCTTATTTTAATTTTTTATTATCATTTTGTTGCAGAATAAGTTTTTAAACATTGTGGCATCCCATTTGGTCAAAGCATATTCAAAGACTGCTGCTATGTGAAATGAAAAGTCAATTAACAAAAGGAAAATTAAAAGTATGCTCACCAACATACAAGTATGTAATGGAAAAGTCAAGTGACAAATCAAGAGGATACATGAACAACTAAAGGATTTAATTAGAGTTCAAACATTTCAACTGTTACTTCCTTCATCCCAAAATGAATGTTTGATTTTAAAAAAAAAATATTTGGATTAAAAAAAATTAGATTTGTTTTTAATATTCATTGTGGGACAGAGTGGGTATTTTAGAGCTTGATCTTCATTGATGTATAAACATGTATAGATGTCAAAAATAAAGTGGATAAGTTTTTTTATTATCAATTGTGTAATTATTTTTTTGCATGTAAAACTCGAAATGAAATTTAAATACATCTACAAGGTTTACCATTGTCACTTATTCGCCTATGATTTTTATATGCTATATATTGAATGTCAATTTTTTAGTTAGACAAACACAAAGATGTTTAAATATAAAATTATAAGTTACACTATTATATGTGAACTATACATAAAACATACTCCATATGAACATATTACAAAAAAAGTTCAATGTTGAGCTCTTTCATATTTCCTCCATCCTATTTTAAGGTTAGAAAAATTGGTTGGATATAAGAATTAAGGAAAATGAGAAAAAAATAATGCGTTGTGAGTGTTGATAGTTAAGTAGGAGAGAGAAAATGGGATATAAAAATAACTTTTTTATTTAAAAATTTGAACCTTAAAGATAGAACAACCTTTTGAAAAAGAAATTGAGCTTTAAAATGAGACGGAGGGAGTATTCACTTTTAAACATATACTCTCCCCGTTCCACGTGAGTGTGGATTAATTTTCTTTTTCGTTCGTCCCATAAGAGTGTGAACTGTCCAAAATGGCAAAGAATCTTTACTATTTTTCCCACTCATTCTATCTCCTATTTAATTTTTTATACTCACAAACATCTCCTTCCACTACTTATCTCTTTTACTTTTCCTTAATTTGTGTGCCATAATTTTTGGTTCACACTCACGTGGGACGGAGGAAATATATACTATAATTTAAAATTTTAATAATTTAATATTAAAAGTAAGTTATCTCCGCTTTGCTCGCTAAAAGTAGTTTTAGTATGTTTATATAAATTCAATTATACTGATTGATTTAAAATATAAATGATTAAAATTAAAAAAATCACATGTGAGAATGAATTTAAATGTTATTTGGAAAGTGTCCATCTAATTTTTTTATTAATTTTTTTTACGATGTCCCGAGCCAGAAGTGAAGTTCATGTTTATGTGATCTCGACGACAGAAGTTTAAAAAACTAAATATGTATCAAATTTAAGTCTAAATTAAATTTAATTTAGTTTGCCTAATAAATTTGTTTTTACTTATAGCTAGAAGACTTGGCAATATTTATTAGACTGTTATCATATATTTCAATTTTAAGCCTTTCTTAATTCTTAAATGGTTGTTCCTCTACTTCATTAATCAAAATGTAGATAACTCATGATTAATACTCTATATAATGTCATTAAATATTCTATGGCAAAATCAAAAGTTGCAAGTATATTTACGTTCATGTATACAAAGGATGAAAGTAATTGATTCTTGAAAAGTCATCACTTTGTATTTACTACATACATTAGTCTATCTAATTAGATAATTATTGATCATTGATTAAAATAACTCACTTAACCATATTTAGCTATTGAAAGGTTTTTACGTTTCTATTAATTTATTTTATGAACTTTAACAAAAAAGTGAAAATTTATGATATTTTTTGTGAAATTGGGAAAATCATTAATGGTATATCAATAAATGATATTAATATATCATTCAAACTTACACATATTAATAAGATAACTCTAACGATTCAATTATTGACGCTTAAAGAAAAACGATTCAATTAATGACTGAATTTTTAAACTTTCTTCACCTACAACAATGATTAAATATTTTTGTGATGCTTCTAATAATTAACGAGGATAAACAATTTTATCTGACAAAGTAAATACTCTTTCGTCTTAATTTATGCCAGTCTCTCATTTGAATTCTTTTTATCCAAAATTAACAAAATATTAAGTCATTTAATTGATCAAAATAGACATAAAACCATTACACGTCAAAATACGGGTTTCCACCTAGTCAATCAAATAACTTAGGAAACCTTAGGAGATATTTTCTTAATATATGTATGTTGATAAATTATATTCTAGAACTTTTAAGCAATTGATTACACTAATATTAATTATTAAAGTGTATTGAAAAAATATTCATCTAATAATGTCATAGATACTAGTGTAAAGTTATAACATCATAACATTCAGTGGCGGATCCAGGATTTTTAAACCAGGTGGGCTTGGTATTCAAAAATATTGTAAACAGTAACAATCATGAAAAATAACTTCATTTATCCAAAAAAGAAGTTACATATAGTCGATGACTTAACGAGTTTTAAACATTACATACATGCATATAAAAAAGCATAAGCTAACTAAATCTAACTCTACGAGTCCCTAAAGCCTCAAACTCTTTAATCACCTCATCGTTGCTAATACCTGCAGCATATTCTTTCTTGATATGAAGTACCATACAATCACCAACAAACCCATCATCCATCTTGTTTCTAAGTTTATTCTTGATAATGTTCATAGCTGAAAATGCTCTTTCGGTGGTTGCGGTAGAAACATGAATAGTCATAACTAAACAAATCAACTTGTAAAGCATAGAAAATAATATTGGCTAATGTTCGACACAAGTCTGCAATAGATTCCAACTTCTCAAATTTTGGATCCTTACGCATCACTCTCTCATAAAATGGACACTCTAATTCTAGAGCATACATTTCAGTATCATCAAAGTCCCCAGGATAAAACTTCTTTGCAAGATCACATACACCATCATGTGAAAAATTTCTAAAGTTATCACGGGGATCCAATGTTGAGCTAAGTATAAGAAGTTCTGATGTATGGTCTGAGAATCTTTTGTCCAACTCACTTAGCTGAAGATCAAGTAGAACATTGAATACATCAATACGGTAATGATGCTCAATCGTAATGAAATCTCTTTGTTGACAAGCGCAACCCGTACCATCCTTGTAACGAGCACTCATATCAGGCATATCAATATCATGCTTGAGACAAAAAGATTCTACATCACTAAACAAGTTTTCCCAACCTTCTTCCCTCATCTCTTGAATAAGTGATTTTGTATGTCCAACAAAATTCATTGCATCCACAAAGTCAATAGACTTTTTTTGTAATGTCTGACAAAGAACTTCAGTTGTCTTCATAACTTTATGCATCAGAAGCAAACAAAATACAAAATCAAATGTTCTCATAGATTTAAGAACTATCTTAGCTTTTCCTCGTACTTCTGAAGAGGCATGCTCAATCATATCCCAAAGTGTTTGTTTGATTGAACTAAACAGATCAATCAAACTTCTAATAGATCGAAAATGTGAGCTCCATCGAATAGCACCGTGTCTTTGCAATGTACGAACTTGATTAGCGCCGAAACCTGACTCAAGATGTCCACATGCTATCAAATTAGCAATTTCCTCCTTTCTAACATCTTTTAATGCAGAATGTCGCTTAGCAGAAGAATCTACAAAATTCACAATTAAAGTCAAGGTTGAGAAAAATTGCCAAATGTTTTGCACTCCCTTAGCTGTAGCATTTAATGCCAATTGCAAACGATGTGCAAAGCAATGCACATAATATGCGTAAGGACAATCCTCAAGAAATAATGTCTGCAACCCATTGTAAATACCTCTCATATTGCTAGCTCCATCGTATCCTTGACCATGCATATTTTTCACTTGAAGATTGTACATAGTAAGCACTTTACATATCTCATTTTTAAGAGTTTGTGAGGTAGTGTTAGGAACACTCACAATCTTAAAAAACCTTTCTCGGATCATACCTTGACAATCAACAAATCTCAAAATAATGGCCATTTGTTCCTTAATGGAGATGTCTACCGCTTCATCAATAAGAATACAATACTTTGAATCTCCAATTTCTTCACATATTTTGTCCCTGACTTTGTTACCAAGAATACTTAATATTTGCTTTTGAATTATCGGACTTATATACTTAGCATTTGCAGGAGTATTCACGACAACTCTGTCAACCTCCACACTCATTCTTGAAAACGAATTGATAACTTCCTTGAAGTATCCAGCATTCAATGAGTTCTCAGATTCATCATGACCTCTGAAAGGAGCACCTTGATTAGCCAACAATCTAACACTTTCAATTGATGCCTTAAGCCTCAACCGATTGTCTTCCACATCTTTAGATGATTTTGAAAGGAAAGCTGCTTCAATTTGTTTGTTCGGGTTCATCAAACCATCCCATTTTTTCATTGCTTCATTATGGGGAGATTGAATACCTCCAACATGCTTTACAAATGCATAATCACTCCTCTTCCGGGCTTTCAACCCATCTCTAGTGAACGGTGTATGTGTATAGTGAGAATCTTGGGTATCAAATAAGAAACAAGGGAAGCAATATGCACTGTCAGACTCAATTGAATACTCAAGCCATGGATTATCTTTGAACCAAGAAAACTGAAATTTACGTTGTTGATTCCCATGTTGAGTTAAGGGATATGGACCCTCAGGTTGACATGGACCCATAGTAACATAGACTCTTCTAACATAATCACGTTCATTCACCGGATATTTCCATATAGCACATCTCTTTCCAGGATCCCTTTCAATAGCATTGACATAATCTTCTTTTTGTAAAGGAGGCTCTAAAGACACCGGTTGGACATTTGTAGTTGGGGAGGAGGCTACCATAGGCTCGGGAACATCGTGTGAACTTGAAGCTTTAAAAGTAGACTTTGAAAACCACGAATCAATAAATTTTGTTCGCTTTGATTGCGGCTTCTCACTTGTCATTTTAGCTTAACACACCTAATGATTTAGATAAATTATATTCAAATCATGTTATAAGAAAATAAACAAAATATAACGATCTATAACTATAATAAATAAGTAATTACTCCATGGTTGAAAAACTCACTTAAGCAGATTTGATCCTTAAAATAAAAGATACATTTACTGATTTACTGCCAACCTAAACAAAATTGCAAATTCTGGCATGTGTACAAGAAATGGCCTAATCAAACTTCTATGCTAATCTTTATTCAGGTTTGGGCCGGATTTTGAAGGTTGTAATCAGGATTGCATACTTGGGCCCGATTTTGGAAGGTTTGGGCCTGGAAGTGGCATGGCTGTTTCACGTTTTGCAACTTAGGATTTTATATAAATTCTGTACTTGGTTTTTGAAAAGGAGGAGAACACTGTTCCAGAAGAGAAATAAAATATAATTCCTTCGTTCCAAAATCCAATTCGAAGTTTATGATTCCTATTCACTCACAAGGTGTTTTCTAAGTAAAAAATCAATTCAGAGCATATATTAATATCCGAAAGCCATAACTAAGAGAAAGAGAGAAAATCAGAGGAGGATTAAGCAATCAAAACCTGTATGAAGACAGCTACGGAGATCATAGGATGTCTGAAAAAAATCCGGAATCCGGTGATGATGGTGAAATCCAGCGGTCGCCGAGGGTGGAGAAGAGAGGGAGTAGGGGACTGCTGCAGTGCTGCGATCCTGCGGAGAAATCTTGAGGCTGAGTGATGAAATGAGGTTTGGACCTTTGGTATTTATTAAAACTTGCGTGTAGTTACGGGTATAAAAAAAAGAGGTGGTCTCCCATGAGAACAAGGGGATCCGTCTCATGCATGAGACGGGTCGACCCATGACCCATGGGGCATGACCCGCCACGTGGCAGCCTCTTATAGGCCAATTTTTTTTCTCTCCAGGACCCATGTGTCCGACCCTGACGCGTGGCAGCCTCTCATAGGCCCAATTTTTTTTTATTTTTTATTTTTCTGCTTTTTGCTTTTTTTTTTTAGTTTTTATATTATTTTTTCAGCTTTTCAGTGGTTTAGAAAAAGTAATAGTTACCATCTCTTAATGTAATGACTGTATACATATAAAGTAACATTGTTCATAAGTAAACGTAATACCTGTTTTTAAAAAACAAAAGCTCGTTTTCACCCATTTTTTCAAATTTAATACAAACTATATGTATTACATTTGAAATGTAATAACTTATGTATATGAATGTAATAGTTTATACAAGTAAATGTAACACTTTGATAGATAAAATTGTAACATATTTCTATAGATAATGTAATACTTTTACATGTATCATGATAAATTTGAACTCATTGTAACTTATTGTTTGAAAACATATAGATATCTATACATATGTGTTACAATTATGTACAAATACTATTACATATAAATAACACGTTTGTTACATTTTAGTTATAATAAGTATTACTTTTGCCAAACGAAGAAAACATAGGGAAAAACACTATTACTTTTCTGTATATATGTATTACTTTAATGTATACAAACTATTACTTTATATGCATACAATTATTACATTATGTTATAGTAACTATTACTTTCACAAATCGAAAAAAAACAAAATATAAAAATTTAATTTTTTTTTGGCCTATGAGAGGCTGCCACGTGTCAGGGTCGGACCCATGGGTCCTGGAGCAAATTTTTTGGGCGGGTCATGGATCCGACCCGTCTCATGGATGAGACGGGTATTCTTGTTCTCATATAAAGTGTCAGGGTCGGACCCATGAGTCCTGGAGCAATTTTTTTTGGGCAGGTCATGGATCCGACCCGTCTCATGGATGAGACGGGTATTCTTGTTCTCATATAAGTCTTTGTCATAAAAAAATGTGGTGTGGGGGACATAACGTATAGGTGTGGGTATAATTAATTTTTTTTATTTTATTTTTTTCTAAAAATCTGGGGTGGGCTTGAGCCCTACCCACCCCTCACTTGGATCCACCCCTGATAACATTAGAACTATTAAATTTTAGTTCATTGAATATGGTTATTGTTTGATTAAATTCGTTTTGACCATACATTTCACATTTTATAATCAACCCTTTTATATACCTTTTAAATTTGAAATTATTTTTAAGTTTAATTTTCTCTATTTATATTCATTCTTTTTCATATTCTAAATTATAAGAGGCCGTTTGGTAGGGAGTATAAGCGTCGGTTAACAATGATTGGGATAACTAAAAATAATTATCATGTGTTTGATTGATAATATGACACTAGTATTAATTATCTGAAACAATGGGATTAGGACCTTATCCTTTCACTAATATTCCTGGCTAAATGTTGGTATTATTTATCCTATCGAACTGGATAATTTGACTACAAGGTTTATCTCTATTATGCCATTTCTTATTGAACCCTAGCATCCATTGCGTTCTTAATCTCTCTCTCTCTCTCTCTCTCTCTCTCTCTTTGTTGAGTTCTTGTTCTTCTTCATCAATTCAATGAAAGAAACATCTCAATCTTTCGAAGACAAAATCTTATCGGAATTTCAATAAATATGATAGTGATAAGATTTTTCAATATTGTATGTATGAGTGGTATATTTTGTTAAAATTAATAAAATTTTAGACTATCCTAATAAATATCTAAATTTTATTATCGGTACTTCTTCATCAGCCTCTTGATTTTCAAGTACTGTGGACCATCTCTTTTTTGTTTCTTCTTCATGACTGTTGGTTTTTCCATCTCCGGGAACCACCAAGTTGCCAAATCCTCCTAAATGTCAATCACTTGCTGGCTGGCTTTTCTCGTGACCATTCGCAACAGCAACAGGTTTGGTAAATGTTTCTTGAATAACTGAGATGTCATATGGACGGTTGAAGGCTTCCATTCAAAGTTCAGTAGGGCTAAGAGAGATCAATATCCTTTTAAGAGAGCTGCGTTCGGGGGATGAATCGCTCCCCGAAAAGGAATCCAAAACCGTGCATGAATCTAGCACGGCTCCTAAGTGACCTCCTTTAGCTGACGAAGGGTTTAGTTCAAACGAGATTTTTTTCACACTTGGGTGAACTTTTTATGATTTCCAACAATTACTTTGATATAGTCTAACACTATCTTTAATCGGATAGCAATAAGGGCTATGTTAGCATGATTGGATTCATGTAGGGAAGAATGATAAGTCAATATGGGATTTGTCCCTCTTATTAAGAGAGATGTTTGCTTGGGCCCCTCGATGAATGATGTTGATGAAATGTGTGGCCACACTCAAGTGATTTGATAGAGATCAAGTGCATTTGGATTATCAACATATTCAGAATCGAGAAAGTGTTGAACGAGATGAGTTGACCTAAACCATGACTCATGTTCAATTGAAAATCATGGACAAAGGGATTGTGACATTTGATTATCAAAGGAATCAAGCTTTGATGTTATATTTAATTGGGTGGACATAATGATTTGCTAGAAGTCACTTATGTCTTGTGAGGTTGATGTTTCAACTCACTACCAACATAAAATATAATTCCTAAAGGGTCACACACAAAAGAACGGATTAAAAATGGCTAAAAGGGTGATTTCTGGGCTCAAGGGACGACTAGTCCCCTCTGGCACGACTCGTGCTTACATGAACGAGTTGTTCACGTCATTCGGTTTAGACTTCTTGTCTACATGATAAACATTTTCAACACTATTTTGTTTCTCATCAACATCAAGAGCATAAAGGCTATTAAATGAATTTGTAATACCATAAAGCATATCATTTAAATAAATATAAAACTTCTTATTCTTAATAAGAAAATTATACCCTTCATTATCCAAACAAGAAACAGAAATAATATTCCTACTCAAATCCGAAACATAGTAACAATTGTTCAAAACAAGTACTAAGCCACTAGGTAAAGTTACATCATATGTCCCTACGGCTAATGCAGCAACTCTTGCTCCATTTCCCACACGTAGGTCAACTTCACCTTGGTTGAGCAGCTTCCTATTTCTCAGTCCCCGCACATTTAAACAAATGTGAGATCCACATCCGATATCTAATACCCATGAACTAGAAATAGAAAGGAAAATATCTATCATATAGATACCTGAATCAGCAGGAATCGTATTGCCCTTCTTCGCCTTTAGGCCTTCCTTGTAATCCTTTCAGTTGCGCTTCCAATGACCAACCTCTTAGCAATGGTAGCAAACCGCATCCTTTTGATATGCCTTGGGAGCCTCTCCGGCAACGGCAACCTTTGCCTTAGGTTTAGCAACACTTGCTTTACCTTTGCCATCTTTCTTGAACCCTTTGCCTTTGTTAATCATTAACACAGTATCGGTTTTAGGCTTCTTGATATTCATCTCTGCTGTCTTAAGCATCGCATGCAATTCCGAGAGATTTTTATCCATGCCACTCATGTGATAGTGCATAATAAAATGACTATAACTTTCAGGCAATGAATTCAATATCAAATCCGTGGCGAGTTCCAAACTCATCGGATTTCCAAGCCTTTTGAAATGCTCAATGTGACCCTTCATCTTAAGGACATGAGCTTCCACCGATTGCCCTTCTTGCATCTTGCATGCAGTTAGGGACTTAACCACATCATACCTCTCGTTTCTTGCTTGCACTTGGAACATTTCCTTTAAGCGCTCAGCAAGATCAAATGTTGCATCTATGTGCTCAAGGTCCTTCTGAAGAGCCTTAGACATATTGGAAAGGATAAGGCATGCAACATCTATAGAATCATCATTATGTTTCTTATATGCTTCCCTATCTGCTCTAGAAACATTTGGAGCAGGTTGAGGTGGAATGGGTTCATTGTGAACATACAGTTTCTTCTCTTGCTTTAGAACAATTCTAAGGCTTCTGATCCATTAAGAATAGTTTGTACCGTTCTCCTCAAGCTTGTCCTTCTCAAGGACTGATCGTAGTGACAGGGGTTGATTATTGTGATTAGCCATTCTACAATAAAATATGCAAACAATAAAACACATAAGTATCAACACATTTATCATCTAAGAGCAAATAATGTATTTCATAAATACTCCCACTAAATTATACACCTTCAAATGCAAGCATGTATCATATAATCATAGTAGGCTAATATCCATATTTCACTTGATTTTAATTTAACTGAGTCAATGCCCGAAATCAAGCTATTTAGGTAGAAACATCAATCATATCACTATATGACTCTTAGATCTTTTATGAGATTTCAATAGACATCATATGTCAAAAATATGTTTTAAATCTCATCTATGCCTTGGGTAAAATCTCATTTGAAAGAACCAATTAAGTCAAAACCCTTTTCAAACATGTGAGACATGGAACGATGCACCTAACTGAGTCAAAACTACATCAACCATTATCTCACCTTGATCACAAATTAAGATATAAGATGCACCCAACTGAGTCGAAACTACATCAAATACCCTAAAATATCACAAGTGTTCTAATCAAGGAATGACATAAGACTTAAATATTTAGAAGGTTTTCATATTGTAACAAAAATTGCATGGTTGTAACATAGATCTCATGTGAACATAATCATGAACATAGGGCTTCACAAAATTTCATACAAACACTTTGATTCAATTTTTAGAAATTATCAATTTAATTTAATCATATTAAACAAATCTTTAACCTATGTGATAAACTAATCTAATTAATTCATCATAAATCATGAACATGGCATATCTCATACACTTGTTTTTTCACCAAAAACAAAACACATAAATCTAGATCTATTTCATATAGCATGGTAGCAAATAATCAAATTAAATCTAGCATGCAATTTCAATCCTAATCATTGCAAGACAGGGCTCTGATACCACTGTTGGGTTTTGGGGTTACAAACGCAGCGGAAGAACTTAGAAATAACAAACAAAACCCTAGCCATAAGTTCCGTCTAGCATGAAGAGATTAAAATTTATATGAGATAGAATTTACATACCTTGAATGCGATTTGTTAATTCAAAATAGATCTCCAATAGCGAATGTCAAAACGAATCTCAAAAACCCGTTGATGAAGTTATAGATCTTCTCCTCGTTCTTTACCTTGTGATGAATCAACAAACGGAAGGCTTCAAGCTTTTGGTGATTAACTTATGACCATCTATTGTTAATCCACACTCGAACAGACCAAGAACTCTTCTTGATTGATTGCTAGATGATCTCTGATTACTGAAACGATTTTCAATAATCAATGGCTAAAAGTGTTTGATCTTTGATTCTTAATCTAGATCCCAATTTTAGTGTTTCATAAACCCCAAAATTACATGTGTTTTTGGCTGACCAAAGGCTTCTATTTATACTAAGTATAAATCCCTAACTTTTAGGAAAGAAACCTTGTCAAAGACCAAAACCAAATCAGCAAAGGAATAGTGTACGGACCAGAATTTGACTGCTTGCACGACTCGTCCCCAGGGATACGAGTCGTGCCTTATGGACAAACGTGTCGCACTACGAACCTTTCCAACAAATCAGGTTGTCAAATAAACGGGGCACGAGTCATGCCTGAGGGCACGAGTCATGAGCACGACTCGTCCCACAGGGCACGAGTCGTCCCCAATGGTACAGCCTCAGATTCTTTCGTCCCTTCACAAGGCACGACTTGGGCCAAGAGGGCACTGATGGATATGTTTTCATATCCATTTTATATGTTCTAAATTCTATTTATTGCAAAATTCCTAAGTAAAATGGTAGTTTAATTGCGTTGTTAGTGTTGTTTTATTTTCAGGTTGAAAATGTGGAAAATTGGTGATTTAGGGTGGAGAAAATATTAAAATTCGAGACGGAGCGAAACGGAAGGAAGGATTACACAAAATAAATTGAGGAAATGAAAGTTGGCCAGCCCAGTCAGGCGATCGCCCAAGTGATACGGCGGGCGCCCATGACGTTCGGCCCATTTACGGCGACCGCCTAACCAATTTCCCTTTCACGCCAAATGCCTAGGCCTTTTCTTGTTCCAGCTTAGTGAGGCAGTTGGGCCTCCCTTGCTTATTTTATTGGGCCTAAATCCAAATATTCCCATTTTCAGCCTAGGCATAATCAGTATTTTGGTGTAGTATAAACAGGAGAATGTGTAATATTTTAGGTTGAAGCTTGGATTGGAGAAAAACCGGAGCGAAGCGGAGGATTTACCAAATTAAAAAGGAAGAAAAAGAACCCATTTTGACAGAAGAATTAGTGCGGCCGCACCAAATACTTGGGGCGACCGCACCAATTTATTTCCCAATCCTCTCGGCCCAAGCCATTTCCCACGCCAACGCCAGGCCATTTCCACGGCAGCCAGCTGCCTTATTTTATTTTTTGTTGGGCTTCCTTTGTTTTAATTTTGTTTAATTGGTGGGCTTAATTTCATTTTTTTTGGCCCAAACTCTATTCAGTGAAATCAGTCTTGGTTCTTTGTATAAATGGAAAGGTGTTAGAATTTTAGGTTTTAAGTTGGGATTTTGAGAAGAAGGGAGGCGGAGGAAGGCAGTACCATTGTTCCATTTCCAAGGTTTCTTTTTCTTTATTTTTATTTTGTAAATATTATTATTATGAGTAGTTAATATTTTAATTTCATGGATTGGATTTAGCTTTATTGCCTAATTTCATGCCATAAATCATTTTATCATTGTGCTTTCTCTCTCTAGATCATCTTAGCATTTTAATTGGGTTTTCAAGATTGCAATTTTAGATCTAGTCTCTAATTGGTCTTTTCAACATATATGTGTTTTTAATTCACTATTGATTTGGAGATTTTAAACAAAGGCACATGTTTTGGTGATAAAATTGGTTTGATTACGTTATAGAAGTTAAATTGATTTTGGTTCTTTTAATTCTTTTGATTTTATTGCTTCCTAAATTAATTGCATGGACTTGATTTGCGAAAAGTGATTGATTTTGGAAAGTGAGAGTGTAATCCGTCCGCCTCACCGTCCCACTCTCTATTAAAGTGAATGAACCCTAGTGAGAATGCACATACTTAATCAATATTGGCATGAAATGGGTAATTTAGTGAAGTCCAATCCGTGAAACTCGTTTAATATTGTTAACTCTAGTTGTTAATTTTGCTTGTTTTTATTTATCTTATTTGTAAGTTTACTTGCTTCTTATTAGTTTTAGTCTTAAAAACCACCCCTCTTTTTATTTGTTTTTATTACTTTAGTATACACTACTCAAATCGACTCAATCACCCAACAATTCTCCGTGGATCGAACCCTTACTTGTGTACGCTATCACAACGACACTCGTACACTTGCGAGGTATTTTTATTACAAGTGAGAGTTTTAACCCATCAGGCACGAGTCGTCCCTTCAAGCACGAGTCGTGCCAGAGGGGACTAGTCGTCCCTTGAGCCCAAAAATCTTTAGCCATTTTTAATCCGTTCTTTTATGTGTGACCCTTTAGGAATTATGTTTTATCTTGGTAGTGAGTTGAAACATCAACCTCACAAGACATAAGTGACTTCTAGCAAATTATTATGTCCACCCAATTAAATATAACATCAAAGCTTGATTCCTTTGATAATCAAATGTCACAATCCCTTTGTCCACGATGTTCAATTGAACATGAGTCATGGTCTAGGTCAACTCATCTCGTTCAATGCTTTCTCGATTCCGAATATGTTGATAATCCAAATGCATTTGATCTCTATCAAATCACTTGAGTGTGGCCACACATTTCATCAACATCATTCATCGAGGGGCCCAAGCAAACATCTCTCTTCATAAGAGGGACAAATCCCATCTTGACTTATCATTCTTTCCTACATGAATTCAATCATGCTAACATAGCCCTTATTGCTATCCGATTAAAGATAGTGTTAGACTATATCAAACACGATCTTCATCATGTGGAAGACGATGATAATCTCAGGTACAAAGGATTCAATAACACGACTATCAAGAAATTTAATCATGACAACAGACCATGTCATAAATCTCATTAGTAGGTCAAGTCCAGTACTCGTTCTCTAGCAAGTACCCATAAGTGTAATGTGCATATCCATGCATATAATCATCTTCATGATTATCCATTACCAACTTATACTAGTTGTTCACAACAACTAGGGACGCAGTTCAATATAATAAACATGCAAACATATAGTGAACCAAATAAACATGTACTCTATAATAAATGATAAAGATGATAACGGTTCAAGTTAAACATAACTATAGCCTACACCAACAGAAATGTGTGGCCACACTCAAGTGATTTGATAGAGAACAAATGCATTTGGATTATCAACATATTCGGGATCGAGAAAACATTGAACGAAATGAGTTGACATAGACCATGACTCATGTTCAATTGGACATCGTGGTAAAAGGGATTGTGACATTTGATCTATCGAGGAATCAAGCTTTGATGTTATATTAATTGGGTGGATATAATTGTTTGCTAGAAACCACTTATATATACTGAGGTCATGTTTTGACTCACTACCAACATAATATAATTCCTATTGGGTCACACACAAAGAAAGAATTTGATTCTGGCTGAAACTTGGATTTCTGGCTTGGTCTGTAGTGCGATATACGTTGCCTGGAAAATTGGAATTCTAGCTTGTTATACCGCGCGACACACTTTGCCTGGGCCTGCTAGCACCCACTCGTGCCTGAGCACGAAGTCGCTCCTTGAACCGCACGAGTGATTTTTCGTGCACGACTCATATCACGACTGATTTTGGCCTGGCATGACTCGTGCCCCTGGGCACGACTCGTGCCCGTAGCGAATTTCAAATCCAGATGTAGTTCCTCGGGCTCGAAAGGTTTCGTGTTTGACAAGGTTTCTACCCTAATTGTTAGGGTATTTATATGGGATATAAATACAAACTTTGTGCAGCCATAACATCACTCTCACCTCCATACATCATTGTTCTAAGTTTATGAAACTCCAGGCTTTGATTAATTTCATAGTTTTTGCCATTGATTATTGAAAACGTTTCAATAATCGGAAAGGATCATCTAGCAATCCAACAAGAAGAGTTCTTGATTCATTCGCGTATGGATCACTATTAGAGGGAGGTTGGTTTATCTCCTAAAGCTTGAAGATATCCATTGTTTATTTCATCAGCAAGGTTGAACAAGGAAGATAGAAGATTCGACATCAAAATTCTAGGCTTGAATTTTGAGATCTATTTTGACAAACCAAATCGCATTCAAGGTATGTAATTCTATTTCATGGTTTTCTAATCTCTTCATGCTTGACAGATCTAAGGGCTAGGGTTTTGATGTTCTTTGTTAAATTTTCTGCTGCGTTGTAACCCCAAAACCCAACATCTTGGAGCAAGTCGAAAAATTGCTAAAGGCGGGAATCATTGAGAAAATTCAATACCTAATTTGGCTGGTATGTCCTGTGATGGTGTTGAAGGCGAATAAGAAATGGAGAATGTGCATAGATTTCACTGACCTGAATACGGCATGCCCCAATGATTGTTATCCTTTGCCGAAGATTGACAAGCTGGTGGATTCCATTGCAGGCCATAAAGTATTTAGTTTCATAGATGCTTACTCAGATTATCATCAGATTAAGACGGCGGAGGAGGATAAGGCGAAAACCGCATTCAGAACACCTAAGGGAAATTTCTGTTATAAGATGATGCCATTTGGTTTGAAGAATGCTGGGGCGACATACCAACGAATGGTGAACGAGGTGTTCAATTCACAAATTGGAGGGAATGTGGAGACTTATATTGACAACATGGTAATAAATACCAAGGATGGCGACCACCTGGAGGATCTCGCCGAAACTTTTTGCAATTGAGGAAAGATTCGATGAACCAGAATCCTAGCAAGTGCACTTTTGGAGTTACAAAGATGAAATTTTTGGGTTTTCTGGGAATAGGAGGGGAATAAAGGGCCGCGCCCTGAAAAGATACAGGCCTTACTCGATATGTCGCCACCAACAACAATCCGCGAGATTCGGGGTTTGAATGGTAGGATCATCGCCTTGGGGCACTTCATTTCTAGATCAGCAGAAAGATGTTTGCCTTTTTTCAAAGTGTTGAAAGGGAAACAGAAATTTTCATGGAGTGAGGAGTGCAACGAAGCTTTTGAACGGATGAAGAGTTATTTAGGGAAGCTGCCATTACTATGTAGCCCTGTGGACGGCGACGAGTTATTTGTGTACTTGGCGGCGTCAGATTATGGGGTTGCTGCAGTTTTGGTGAAGGAAGAAGGAAACGTTCATAAGTCGGTATACTATGTTTACAAGGCATTGAGTGAGGTAGAGACGAGATACTTTAATGCAGAAGTCAGCATACGCGCACATTGCTACCGTAAAAGCTAAGGGCCTATTTCGTGTCACACACAATAACAGTTTTGTCTGATGCCCCATTAAGGAAGATTCTACAGCAGCCGGATACAGCGGGAAGGTTGTTAAAATGGTCTATCGAGTTAACGGAGTTCGACATCAAATATGAATCTCGAAAGGCAATAAAGGCACAGTATCGCAAGTATTTCATCAGAGAGACTTCATTTACAAAATCATATGCTGAATTAGCAGAGGTGGCAACCAAGGGTAAGGCACCTAGGAAAGTGGTGCCAAGTTTGATAGAGGCAAAAGAAAGGCTGCCAAATTGTTGGAACCTCCATATTGATGGATCTTCAGCAAAGGATAAGGGTGGAGCAGGAATTATATTGGTGTCACCTGATGGAGATTGCAAGCATGAAAGGGCATTGAGAACCTTGGCTGATAAGATCCTGTTTCACGGATATTACTGGCCAACACTGAGGTGGGATGCAGAAGCGTATGTGAGGAAATGCAACAAGTGTCAGAGACACGGGAACATTCCAAGACAACCAAAGAATGCACTGCACTCTATAGCTGCGACATGGCCTTTCGACATGTGGGGGATCGACTTGATTAGGCCTTTTCCTAAAGCCAAAGGAGGATGTCAGCATGTGGTGGTGGCAGTGGATTATTTCACAAAGTGGACGAAAGCAAAGGCGTTGGCGACAATCACGGAGGACAACGTAATCAAATTTGTGAAGAAAAAAATATGGTGCAGATATGGGCTTCCAAGGGCCATCATTTAAGATCATGGGACTCAATTTGGGAAGAAGTTTACGGCAGAATGTTCGAGATTAAATGTCAAACATTGGAAGTCAGCTGTTTATAGGCCACAATGCAACGGACAAGCAGAGGCGGCAAACAAACAGATAATTGCTGCATTATGCAGGAATCAGATGGAAGGGGCGGAACACGGTTAGAGGAATTATCAATGACCCTTTGTTATGTTAGAACGATGGTGAAAGGCTCAACTGAAGAAATGACATTTGCACTAACCTATGGATCTGAGGCAATGGCGCCAGCGGAAATGGCTCTACCAACTTACAGAGTCGCGTATTACGATGAAATCAGAAATGGACAAAGGCGCTGCAATGATCTCGACCTATGTGATGAAAGGAGGATGAATGCGAAAATGAGAATGATCAAATACAAACAGAAGATAAAGGCGTAACATGATAAACAGGTCAGCAAGAGATCATTCAACATAGGAGATTAGGTTCTTAGAAGCATGGAAGCAACTGGACCAAAGCCCAGATTCTCGAAGCTCGATGAAAAATGGGAAGGCCCATTCCAATTCGCCAAAGTCATTAGAGAAGGCACTTATCAGCTAAAGAAGATGAATGGGGAAGAGCTGAAGAATGCAATGAGCGTGGATCATTTAAAGCGATATTATCAGTAGTATGTCGCCAGTTTGCATGTTTTATTTTGTTTTTCCTTTTCCTAGGATAGTAAAGTTATGAAGTTTTGATATTTTTAGAGTAATGTGTTTTGACATAGTACAGAAAACGAGTATGATTGAAATTTCTCGACTTAGCATCTTGTAAGGCTTGTCAGTTTTAACAATGTGTTAAAGTTTTTATTGCATGATTTGACGGATGTACGAATGGAGCAAACAAAACACGAAGGGAGGTTGTTGCCCTAGTAGGCACCCCCAAAATATGATATGATGAAGGGAGGTTGCCACCTTAGTAGGCACCCCCAAAATATGATGTGATGAAGGGAGGTTGCCACCCTAGTAGGCACCCCCAAAATACGATGTGATGAAGGGAGATTGTCGCCCTAGTAGGCACCCCCAAAATATGATATGATGAAGGGAGGTTGCCGCTCTAGTAGGGACCCCCAAAATATGATGTGACAAAGGGAGGTTGCCGCCCTAGTACGCACCGCGAAAATATGATGTGACGAAGGGAGGTTGCCGCCCTAGTAGTCACCCCCAAAATATGATGTGATGAAGGGAGGTTGTCCCCCTAGTAGGCACCCCCAAAATATGATGTGATGAAGCGAGGTTGTCGCCCTAGTAGGTGCCCCCAAAATGCAATATTATGAAGGGAGGTTGTCGCCCTAGTAGGCACCCCCCAAACGAGATGTGAGGAAGAGAGGTTGCTGCCCCAGTAGGCGCCTCCAAATAATGACCGTACGAAGGGAGGTTGCCATCCCAGTAGGCACCCCCAAAGACAAGATGAAGAAGAAGTCGCTGCAAAGACTAAAAATTCTAAAAATACAAAGACACGGGAAATGTCACTAAGAAGTAAGACTGCCTAAAGATAAGCCTCACTTTTTTGAAGGGAGTAGTGTGTGTGGATATAAAGATCGCAAAAAGGGGATCTTTGATGAACTATCAAAGGCATGCGACATCCAAGAAATTCGAAGCAAGATAAAGAGTAGCAACATCAAAAAAGGGAAAGCATTCATAAGAGTTCAAGGCAATATTAAAGTCGCAAACCGCGATAACCAAATTACAGAAAGCAGTTAAAGACAGAAAAGTAGATTGTTTGAAGTACATATCCAAAACAAATGTTCAAACTGTTTAGTATCTGTAGCGATGCGATTTTAATGAACACAGAGTTGCTACTTATTATTTATTTAGAAAAACAATAGGAAAAACCTTTTTGATAATTTAAAGAGATTCGAAGATTCAGGGGTTAATTTATGGGATGAGAAGGTCGTGGAGTACCCATTTCCACCCAATCCGAAGATTGGTCTTGCAATTGAGTATTATCAATCAAAATAATTAATAATTAAAGAAGAATAAAAATCCCTAATTAATTTCTTAATTAGGAATGTCGGGTTGTATACTTCGAGATCACCTCCATGGATTGAAGGGACTCTAGGCGAACCCTTTTGATGGGATTACACTACTCTAAAAGCAATTAGAGGGATTGAGAAGAAGAAAGTAAAAATATAGGAGTTTACCTTGTGTTTAGTGAGTATTTGGTTTAGAACGTGGTTCTAAGTGTTTTCTCCTCCTCTCTCGGTCGAGAAATGATTTGGACGGAGTTCCGCCTTGATTCTAGGCTTGAATTTTGGTATTCCTCAATCAATAAGGTTGGTGGATGAATTTGGGGTGTGGTTTTAGAGTGATTTGCAAGAGTCTTTCAAGGAGAGAAACCAACAAATTGTGTGTTTTTCGAGGTCCTGAAATACTGAAAGTCATCTTGTATTTATAGGGGGGATTTACTTGGTCACCAAGATTAGGAGACTCAAAGGATTTAGGATATCTCCCAAAGAAGGTTCCAGAAGTCTAAAATCAGCAGAGACCCGGATTGGATAAGAGTTTATCAAGAAAAGAGGTTGAAATCGACAAGGGAAGTGAATCTGCACATTCTGCAGAGGAGATGTCACGCGCGAGACACGTATATCCCGCGCAGGACAACTAGTCAATTGACTATTCTATTCTCTTCAGTTATTCCGTTAGTCAGTTAGGTCCAAAACAAACAAAGTTAGTTAGAAGCTTAACGAAATATGACGAAACTAATATGCTTTCATCAAAACACAGAAGAGAGACAAAGAGTAGTGTAATCATGTAGTTATTGGTTCAGAATGGGGTGTCTACAGTATCACAGTCATGGGGAGGGAGCAGGTTGATTCTTGTATTGAGCAGCCAGAGCAGCTCTAGCGGCTTTTTTGGCATTGGTAAGGGCCGTGTTATTCTCTTCAATAAGGTTGGCCCATAATGTTAAGGCGTCTTGCTCGGCAACAACGGTAACTTCCCAGACGAGCTTACCCAAAAGGTTATCTTCTACAGACAACTCAGCAAGCTCATCTTCCTCATAAGGCACCAAACTATGACCTAAGCGGCTGAAGTCGCTGTAAATAGGCTCAGAGCCCCACATGGCGATTAACTCAGGAGTTATGGCTGGGATGTCACTGGAACTCGTCGCCGATGCTCGCATGGCTTGGATGAGGGATTTATCACAGAGTTCCATCAACTCTTGTTCAGCTTTGTTTTTAGTAGAGCCGTCAATACGGGAATACGGGACAGGACGGGACGAAATTACGTTGTCCCACGACGGGAACGGGACGGGACAAAACGGGACGGGACGAAAATACTCCGTCCCATCCCGTCCCATTTGCGGGACGCGGGATCCCGCGGGACCCAAACGGGACGAAAATACTTCGTCATCAATTAAGTTTATCTTTCTCCCTATGCAAGATTTTTTTTTTCTAACTGAAACATCAGAACTGATGCAGAAGCTTATTAATTTTACCCCATTTCATATGTCTTTGGATTGAACAGGAAAGAGGTGCAACAATCTATGCAGAATTTCTGGGTGGAAGCTTCACTTCTGATGCTTATCACATGACAGAACCTCATCCTGAAGGTGGTGTTGCATGTCTATAGCTCATCATAGCTGCTGCGTATCAACTCTGCTTCTGTTTTTACTCTTGTGCAACTATGTGTTGGTGGTGACTAAAACAACTCTTCTTCTGTCTGTCCAAAAGTTTGGATTGTGCAAGGGAATTTTAAAACAAATATGCATTTGCTCCAGTATGATAACAATATTTTTTGTTAAAAAAGAAGGAAGATGTTCTGAGCAAGACCAATTACAGATCTTCACAAGTGAGACCTAATACTTGTACGGGTCAATACGGGAAAACGGGACGGGACGGGATAAAAATAAGTTGTCCCGCGACGGGAACAGGACGATACGGGACGGGACGAAAACGGGACGGGACTAAAATATTCCGTCCCATCCCGTCACATTTGTATGGCGGGACGGGACGTCCCGACGGGACCGTCCCAACTTGACGGCTCTAGTTTTTAGCATCAACAGCCACTTTTTTAAGTTGAGCAATAAGAGTATCTTTATGAAGGTTGCTCTCTCTGATCGCGGCAAGCTCAGCTTCTAGGCGCTTATTCTTTTCTTCTAGTCCTAGCTTCAAAGCCTCCATCTCGCACCGTAGGTCTTTCTCAGTCTGGTCAAAGGTTTTCACAGCTTCGTCAACTTTAGCCTTCTCAGTTTGAAGCACAGCCAGGTCTTGTTCTCGCATCGCACACCTTTTATTATATTTATCCTTCTCAGCAACAACCCGTCAGCGAGATTTTTCGCATGCCTCCAGCTCAGAAGTCAAAGATCGGCATCTATTTCGCTGGCCAAAAAGGGTACTTGAAATCTGTTGAGAAAAAATGAAGTTAGAAAAAAGAAACGAGTAAAAACAAAGTCAGCAATGTCGCGAGAAACACTGTAACTTATGCCGCAAAGCTGCAAGCCGGCATAATCAACATAGAGATCCTCGTCCTGCATCTCGATCTCATCCATTTGCTGTTTGTCACTGGATCGCTGAATGATGCCGCCCCAATCAGGCTGTAGGAAGGATCCCTAGAGTAAACATTAAAACCCGTTAGCGCCGGCACCACGCCAATCTCTTTGCTCATCTCGAACAAACCGTCTTCGTCAGAGGGCATTTGAAAACCTTCTTGAAGCCAACTCGCAACCTTAAAGTCGCTTGCTCCATCAAAGACATTTTCTTCAAAATTCTCAAATGTTGGGTCTTCAGAAGGGCGGGATTTCTTGAGAGGGTGAGAACCGGTGTCTTTGCTCATACTTGGCTCAGCGATTTCAGCGGTTTGGACAGTTGGTTTTCCCTCTTGTTCCTGCACTTGTCCTTGAATTTCATCCACAATCTCTTATTCATCTCTAAGGTTAAGTCCGGAAGGTCGCACAGGTGTTTTGGACTTCCTTTTATTTTTGGAAGGGTCAACAGCTCTCCCGACAACTTTCTCGATGGCGGCATCAGCTTTTTCCTGCGCGATGGCGTTGGCATCATCTCCATGAACAGAAATAGGGACTTCCTGCTCGGAAGTCTTGAGTAGGGCAACCTGCCTAGCCTCAGCCAGCCGCTTACGGCGGCCATCAGCGCCCGAGAACGCTTCTCGCCTATCTGAGAGACTCATGGCTCTGAATTCTGCAAAGGAAAAACAAGGAACCGATCAATTGAAGGAAAACAGAGAAAAAATCAAGTCAAAGGGGCAAAGGCAAGAAGCATACTGTACACTTCGAACATAGTCTTGCAACAGTGGCCTTCTCGTTGGCAAGGCCCACTATCAGAAGCAAAATGATTGCCTGAGTGAATTTCCCATCCGGGGTAAGGGGCAGTATGTACGATGGTAATGCGAGATTCATCTGTGGGGCAGGTGAAATCAGGAAGTCCAATTTCCCGCAATAAGGAGGGACGGGAAAGGATCTCCCTCCATGAAAATAAGGCTAGGCCTACGTCATTGGCGTCGGCGAGAATCTTTAGTATTCTATCCTATAAGCAATTGTCGCCTGATACTAGGGCTTTTTTGGTTTCAATTTTAGGAATTATCTCCCTAAGATTGCCAGAATGGGTCCAACCAACACAAGAAGTTATGAAAATGGGCTTAGAATTAGATTGCCAGTTGTGGACTTTGCGGGGAAGTGGAGTAAGAATCTTAGGTTTCCTATATTTTATGGACAAACGATTCTCAACAGTGTCATCTCGCTTAGATACGGCGGTATAGCCCTCGAACAAGTGTACAAACAGGGAAAATGTAGGTTCATGCCTAAGGGCTCTACAAATCACAAGGTAAGTGAAGGTCGATAATAGCAGCTTGAGCTTTATGCATGATAGCACAAATAAAAGGATCAAGAGGGAACCTAAGGCCGGCCTCTAGTTGGGAAGGATACACGACAACGCCGTCCATCCATTGTTGCATGGCGGCAAGGGACATGTCGCCAGTATATGGTTCAATTTGGTAGATATTATGGTTTATCCCATACTTAACGTGTAGGGAGTCTGGAAATCCAAAGAAGAAGAAGTGATGGGTTCAGAAACATCCAATGATGAAGGAATCTAAATCGAGGCATGATGCTGGGATGAAGTCTCAGCAGCTAATGTGTCAGAAACATCGTGACTTGATGAGGAGTTTGCAGAAGACATGCCGACAATCTCGCTGGAAGAGGAGAGAACCTGTTTATAAAAGTGACGACTACGTAAATTGGGGGCTGTAGGATAGTCAGTGTCCGAGAAATCAGAATCAAAGAGAGGATGATAGAAGTCATAGATATGTGAACACAGTTCCCAAGTTGTGAAGAAGGTTTTCATGGGTACTGACTTGTGCAAAAATGGGGGACCCCTAATTTCTAAGGCATCCAAGATGGCGACATCAGCACCATGCCGCATAAGCATAGTATTGAGGTCCTCGCGTGGGATCCTAGCCCACACCCCCATGTCAACCCTATAAAACCCACCGGTTCTCCTATTTTGCCCAAACCTAATGGTTCTAACACACGACTTAGTTCTAGCCATCACAATATGCGGGAGCGGAATTGAAAGCGAGAAAGCTTGAAAAAATGAAGAAAGTTTACCTGAGAATTTGGGGAAGACGATGAAGACTTGAGGGTTTGGCCGGAATTTTTGCCGGAAACGTCAAAAGGGCAACGAAACTTTCAGAAACGCACAAACACGCCTGAAAATGGTAAATCCGTTGAAAGGAAACTGTAGGAACCTGGAAACGACGGAATTCAGCTAGAATATGGATGGAACAGTGAGAATCCTAGCCTGGAAAGGGATTTGTGTGCCGAAGAAGGAAATGGAAACTTGAAAATTTGAGTAACAAAAGTGAAAATGAAAGACTGAGACGGACCTTAACCAAAGAAGGCGAAAGGGTTTTTGGGAGGTTTTCGAAATATATTAAATGATGTCTAAATTTTGAATTTCCCCCTCATTATTGAAAACAAATCATCACGACACAGATATCGAAGTAACCGTATAGTTCTGGCAAATCACTCTTATTCATCAACCGGGAAGCGACACGTGGACGGTAACGTGTCAATTGAAACCGTCATCTCGCCAAACCTTGCTCAAAAGGCGGGAAGTTTAAGCGACAACTGTAAATTTCTCGACTGAATCATGAATAATCCAGGTCTCGAACTTGGGGGCTACTGATGTGATCATACAAAAGAGAAACTGATACATGAGGTCCAGTACAATGAATATGATATGAAAAACTAGGCAGCAGGCCCAAAGAGAGAACAAAGGCAACAAGGCAATGTCTGTTAGCACATTGGCGGGAACAGGCGCTGGCGAGAATCCGACAAGAAGTCCATTGCAGCCCGCTATTGCACGAAAGTGATATAATCTCAAGGCTGGAAACCCACACCAAGATGTTTTATATTAGCGACAATCACGGGTTGTCGCATTGTTAGGGTTTGCAAGCAGCGACATTCCAATAAAGGCTGAGAAAGTTATGTGTGGCCGTAAAGTCTGTTAATGATAAGTTATCTGTTACGATAAAAATGACGTCTCCATGGTGGCTTCCCAGGTATAGCCAATAGACAGTTGACATGTGGCTAAGATAATAAGATTTGCGTGGGACATGGGTAACTATATAAACCCTCCTACAAGGCAAAATTGGGTATGCTTTTTTTTTATTTTCTGGCCGGTCTCAATTTGTTTCTTTCTTTATCGTTTCTAGATCGTATACTTACTCTCGCGCCGGAGGGGCTTAGCCGGAGACGCCCCCAATTTAGTTTACTTGAGTTTTGTGTGTAGGAGACAACCGGAGAAGACGTCGGAGTATTCACCGTTTGGCTATTCAGATCAGGCCCATACAGCTATTTTGTGTGGCAGAATCAATCATTTTCCCTAATATTTAATTAAAAAATTAGTCATCCACGAATATGAATATGCAAAGACTTGACAATAATAGTTCCTTCTAATCCACTTAGTTAAATGTAAACGGATGTCATGCATCGGGTTTACTAAGTTTTTTTTTTTTTTTTTTTTAAAGAAAAAACTTCGAATTTTCATTAATTTTCATTAATGTAGAAAAATAAGCGTGGGGCCAATAAAATGAGATACTCCTACATTGCTTTGTTATTTGCTACTTTATCTGTTGACCTATCTACTTTAACGTTGATAAATTTAGAGCTTTTGGAAAGCTAATAATTTTTCTTGTAAAATACTTCCTCTATTCTAAAATAATATTTCCACTTTTTTTTCCTATTAATTTTAAGGAACTTTGAGCAAAAATTTTAACTTGATTTAATTATACACGTGAAGATCTAAAACTTGTTATTAGTACATCATGATCAATATTATGAAGGGTTAATTACAAATTAGGGCCTGAAGTCTCACATGAGGTCCCCAAAAGGGGTCTGACCTTTTTTTTTAGCGATTTAGGGCCTGACTTCACATTTTTTGATCAAATCAGGGCTTTGTGACGATTTTCATCCAAATAATCCGTTAAGTTAAAGAATAGGTAATGAAGGGACTAGTTTGTAATGATTATTAGTTTTAAGGGGTCAAATGCAAAGTTTAAATATAAAGTGTTCAAAATTTATTTCTTTTTCCAAAAGAGTTGGTCTTATAAAAAACTAGTTTTTTCTTAAGATAAGGAAAAACGTGTTTTCCAAAGCGCTGTTCAAAATAAACGGTTGCAATTTTGTAATTACTGGCAACCATGTTCAAAATAAACGGTGGCATTTTTGTAATTACTGGCAACCATGATAAATGCCAGTGTTAATATTACAAATGACCAGTGATTTCATACTGGCATTTTATAAACATGAAACTGGCACTTTTTACACGGGCACTTTTATATACATGAACTGGCACTCTTCACACTGGCACTCTGTTACACTAACACTGGCACTTTGTTACACTAACATTTTTGCTGGCTCTCAAAAACACAAGCACTGGCATTCAAAAACACAAGCACTGGCATTCAAAAACACATGAACTGGCACTCAAAAACACATGAACTGGCACTCAAAAACACTGGTAAATCATTTTTTTTTGGCTCTCAAAAATACACACTGGCATTCAAAAACACATGGACTGACATTTGAAAACACATACACTGACACTCAAAAACACATACACTGGCACCAAAAAACACTGGTAATCATTTTTACTGACTCTCAAAAATACAAATACTGGCACTCCAAAATACATGAACTGGCACTCAAAAAAACAAACACTAGCATTAGTTTACACTGGAACTGGCACATCAAAATCCCCCAGCAATACTCTCAAAAATACAAACACTGGCACTCCAAAATACATGAACTGGCACTCAAAAAAATAAACACTGGCATTAGTTTGAATTGAAACTGGCACATCAAACCCTGGGAGCCGTAAAAATCTTCAATCTGCACCAAATAATAGCCAATACATATAATTAAATGATTCGAAACCCTAAGATCGGCGACTGAGAGTGGAATTGAGTAGGGGACAGACCATAATTAGGGCAATCTCGAGGGGAGGAAGGAGGCCGATCTGAGAGTGGAAGAGAGGGACGGCGTCAGTGATTTGAACGACGTCGCCGGAGACGCGGCCAAGGAAAACGTCGTTGACGGCTGAGGTCTTGTGCTTGAGGGCATGGAGGACGAGCTTGATGTAGGCATTTTGATCGATCTCATATCTCAACTCGGAGCCCATGACTCAGTGAGTGTAGTCGGAGACGGAGTGTAGCCGCCGCCGTCGCCGGCTCGTCTCTGTTCTAAAAGACCCGCCTGGGTGGCGCCTAGTGCCCGCCAGCGCTAGCCCCTCTCCAACGCCTAGTTCTAAGCCCCGCCTAGGTCCCGACTAATCTCGACTAATCCCGATTAGTCCCCGACTAGTCCCCGCCTAGCGCTAGGCCCTGCTCCGCCGCCTAGCATCCGCCTAGCGCTTTTAGAACCTCGCCGTCGTATTTGCCCTGGCTGTCGTAGCAGCTGCCAAGCCGAGAACGATCCTTTGCGTCTGAGAGATACGAATGGTTTAAAAACACGTTTTTTTGTAAGCTTACAAAAAAACGCGTTTTTTACAAGTTTTTGGCTTTCCAAAATAATTAATATTACCTTAATTCTGAAATAATTAATATTCCGGAATAAATATATGTTTTTAAATTTTTATATTAAAAAAATAATATTTTTTTATGTTAAAAAATAGTTAATGTTCGTATACTGGTTTTAAAAATAAAATAATTTTAAAAATAAGAAAACCTTTAATGTTTTAAAATTTTAAAATTAATTTATTTAAAAAAAATATTTTAGTTTTCTTTCAAAAAAATAAAACTGTCTTTAAAAATACAAATTTTTGATTTATAATAGTCCTTAATTTTTAGTTTTCAAATGTATTAAAAAACTGATTTTTTTTATTATTTAATATAATATTAATATATTATGAACGTTAACTATTTTTTAACATAATAATAAAAAATCAATTAATTTTTTTTTGACATAAAAAGTAATTTTTTTTTTCAAAACTATTAATTATTTAATAATTAATATAATGTTAATTATTTTGGGAAAAGAAATAAATTTTTAACAGTTTATATTTAAAAAAATTCATTTGACCCCTTAAAACTAATAATCATTACAAACTAGTCCCTTTGTTACCTATTCTTTAACTTAACGGATTATTTGGATGGAAATCGTCAAAAAGCCCTGATTTAATAAAAAAAATGTGAAGTCAGACCCTAAATCGCTTAAAAAAAAGATCAGACCCCTTTTGGGGACATCATGTGAGACTTGAGGCCCTAATTTGTAATTAACCCTATTATGAATAACAAGTTTTAAATACACTCGTGTCATTAGGGGAAATTACCGCCAGGTCCTTCACCCCAAGTCAAATAAACCAATTAAGACTAGAATTTTGAAATTTAACGACATAATCCGGCAACATAATCAAAATTTCACCTAATCCCTCGATAGTTTAAAAATACACGTGTCATTAAGGGACAACCTGTCACACCCTCTCTCCTCTCTCGTTTTTTTTCCCTCAAAACTTTAAAATGAAATATCTTAAAATTCAAAAGTAAAAAAAAAATAAAATCTGAGAACACCATTTTGTTCGTATCGTCAAGACGAATCAAACTAGTAGTATCAACATATAATCTGAATCAAATTTGAGAAGTTCACAGTTGTTCCAAGTTTATAGTTGTTTTTCACTGTTGTTCAAAAAACAAATAAGAGAAGTTCACAGTTGATTTAGTTAAGTTCATAATTTTTGCATAAAAATGTCTTCTATTTTACTTAATTTACAGTTGTTTTAGCTAAATTCACAATTGCTTTTAGTCTTTTTTATAGCCTCTATTTTTGATTTTTTATGTTATTTGACATGTTTGTTAAGTTCACATTTGTTTTTAGTTAACTTTACAGTTGTTTTTTTTTTTATCTTTATAACCTCTATTTTTGCAATTTTATGAAATTATTTGACATATTTGTTAAGTTCACAGTTATTTTTAGTTAAGTTAACAATTGTTTTTGTTAATTTCATAAAAAAAGCAAAACTAGAGGCAATAAAAGACTAAAAACAATTGTGAACTTAGCTAAAACAACTGTGAATTAAGTAAAATAGAATACATTTAATGCAAAAATTATGAACTTAATTTAATCAATTGTGAACTTCTCTTAGTTGTTTTTTGAACAACTGTGAAAAACAACTGTTAACTTCTAAAAAATAACTATGAACTTCAGAAATTTGATTATGATTATATATTGATACTACTAGTTTGATTCGTCTCGACGATACGAACACAACGGTGCTCTCAGATTTTTTTTGACTTCTGGATATTAAGATATTTTATTTTAAAGTTTTGAGGTAAAAATAAAAAGAAAAAACGAGTGAGGAGAGAGGGTGTGACAAATTCAAGACACACGTGTGTATTTATAAAAAGAGGATTTGGTGGTTGTTTACGAAAATTTTTATCCTAAGTGGTCGTTTTTTTTAGAATAAGGGATAATTTGGTAATCGTCTATTAAACTAATTAAATCAATATAAAATTATTATTTAAAATTTAATTCGTAAATAACGATGAAAAATTGAAAAGAATATTTTGGGAGAGATAGAGAGAGTAGCGTCTGAGTGAATAATTATTGATGTTGCTTATTGGCTGCCTATTGCTATTGCTATTGCTATTGCTATTGTGTGCATATTGGATTGGATTGGATTGAATGATTAAGTTTTGGATAAAGAGAGAGAAGCGATTTTAGGAGATGGAAAGTGATTTGGGCAAATTTAAGGTTGGACAATACTCCCTCCGTCCCACTATACTAGACACCCAAGGGGTGAGTTCAAAAACCAAGAAAAAAGAATAAAATAAAAAAAATGTGTGGTGGAAAATGAAGAGAGAGAATGAGTGGGGTAAATAGTAGTGTTGGTTGAATAAATGTGTGGTAGAAAATGAAGAGAGAGAATGAGTGGTGGGGTAGAGTGAATATAAAAATATAAAAACTTGATTATTTTTGAAAGGTGTCAAGATAGTTGATCACCAAAATGGAAAAGCAAGTGTCAAGATAAATGACGGAGGGAGTATTTATTAAGTTTTAACAAAAATATCTACTTACATTTTAATTTGTTAACTACTAGTACATTGAGCAAACTTTAGTGACTAAATTCATGATTAGTGGTGAACCAAATTTTGTTTTCAAGAGCAATTTTGTTAACCAATTTTGATTTATGATAATTAGTGGTGAACGAATATTTGTTCATGGCCATGAACGAAAATTTTCGTTCATTTCATGAACAAATTCGTGAACGAAAATTGGTTCGAGCTATATGTGTATTTTGTAATTTTGTCGTCTTTAAAATTATATTATTTAAGTAAGAATATTAAAAATGTTTATAATTTTTTTTCTCTATAAATAGAGTCTAATTTCGTAATATTTGACATAATTTTAATATTTCACTATTTAAAAATGATTAATTTTTTTTATTGTATATATTGCTCTTATAAAAAACTAATTTTTTCTTAAGATAAGAAAAAACGTGTTTTCAAAATAAACGGTGGCATTTTTGTAATTACTGGCAACCATGATAAATGCCAGTGTTAATATTACAAATTCGTGCCATCCCAAGCTCCGATCATCTTCTCTGGCCATCCCAAGCTCCGATCGTTCTCCTGCTCACTCACCTGAGTATTTTATAACCTACAATTCGTGCCCTAGTTCCGCCATTAATGTCCATTGTCAACTATGCTTCGTTACATAATTGATTGGTACTTTATTGATTGGTACATAATTAATTGGAGATAACTGTGTGATTTGATTCCATAGCTCTTCATTTTTCGCTGATAAACGTAATGTCCTTCAATGGTGTGGATAAAGGGTTTAATTTGTCAAGTTTGGGTCAATTCAATCGGGAATTATGTGAATTTGTTCTAAATAATTGCCGAGTTGTATAAATAATTGCCAGGGTTATGGTAAAAATGTACCAGTGCACGTCTAAAAGTGCCAGTTAAAAGCTCTCTTTGTTCGTAAACTTAGTGCCAGCCGCACGTGTAACAAAGTGCCGTGCCGGTAAAAAGTGCCGTGTTAGTGTAATAAAGTGCCAGTCTTAGTGTATCAAAGTGCAGGTGTTAGTGTAAAACAAGTGCCAGTGTTAGTTTAACAAAGTGCCAGTATTAGTATAACAAAAGTGTTAGTGTAACCAAGTGCCAGTGTTAGTTTATAAAGTCACTTAATATACATGCACTAGCACTTTTTTACACTGGCACTTATTGATACTACAACGGGCACTTTGTTACACTAACATTTTTGCCGGCTCTCAAAAACACAAGCACCGGCATTCAAAAACGCATGCACCGGCATTCAAAACACATGCACCGGCACTCAAAAACATATACACCGGCACTTAAAAACACCGGTAATAATTTTTGTTGGCTCTCAAAAACACAAGCACCGGCATTCAAAAACACATGGACCGGCATTTGAAAACACATACACCGGCACTCAAAAACACATACACTGGCACTCAAATTCTACATGCACCGACACTCAAAACACATGCACCGGCACTCAAAAACACATACACCGGCACATCAAATCCCTAGCACTAGCACATCAAATCCCTAACACTCGGCACATCAAATCCCCACCAACAAAGAAACAAGAAATCCTTCCCAACATTCATAAATTCACAACATCAAGCAGCAATACACCCCTTCTTCACTCTCTCCCTCTCCAACAAAATCAATCAATCAATCGATTACCATTCTTGACAAATTCACAATGAATCCATCCAATCAAAGCCAACAGCAAATCCTTCCCAACGTTCATAAATTCGTAAAAATCAACAAACAAAAACCCTAATTAACTCCCAATAAGCAAATTCGAACCTTGAGATAACACTAATTGAGATCGAATTTATGATCTGAATTCACAATTGCGATTTCTTCAATGGCGATTGTTGACAGTGACGGGGCGGGAGAGACGGTATGAAGAAAGTGGAAGAGTCGACGACGTAGTCTAAAAACAAATTTTTTGTTAAGCTTCAAAAAAACGCGTTTTTTACAAGTTTTTGACAAAAAATATTGGTTTACCACTCCATTATATCAGGTCAGGGTAAGCCGGTGTGGCTTCTCGGGGCACAGCCGAGTGGTAAAGGAAGCTGCATTGCTGAGTTTGCAACCTCAACGTGGGGAGTTCGTATCTTGGCAGGAGCAGTCAATTAAATTGGTGATGTAAGCACCATGTAGGATCACTGAGGAGCCGATGGCTGGTGGTCTAGGACCTAGTTCGGCAAAGGTGAAAAACCTGGGTATAAAAAAAAAAAGGAAAGGGTAAGCCGGTGTGAACGAATATGGGCGAGTTTCATTCATTCATGTGGATGCTCAAAATTATGATCGATTGTTTTGTTTGCCTAATTCAAATGACTAAAGGTATTAGGCATTGTTGGTCAAAAAGTCATAAATTCAGAGAAAGTGACATGTGGTCAAAGCTTATTAAGCATTCCCACTTCATTTCAACCTCTGTACTGTGCAATATCATGTATTGAGTCTCATTCAAACATTAATTTCAATATGAAAAGTTTGAATAACCAAACTAGGCTTGACCAATGAAAGAAGACGACCAAGGCAAGGAAGGAAGCTGCTTCCCTTCTGCCAGTCCTCAAGACTCTGTTATTATGGCTTCCCTTTTCCCCCCGGCTGCTCATATTCCATTTCTTCAACCTTTTATTATTTCTGACATGGGTATTTGTTTTGGAACCTCTGCTAAAACTGCACATGCCTCCTCCAATCACTTCTCTGGTAATTTCTCTTTCTCTTTCTCTTTCTTCTTCTTCTTCTTCTCTTGATTATGTAAAATCCCTTTTCACTTTGTTTAAGAAAATCATTTATCTGTTGCATATCTACTTTGGGATCATGTTTTATCAACTCTAATTTTTCAATTCAGTTCCGGAGCTTCAACAATTCAGTCTGGAGTGGAGGCCCATTAGTAGAAAGTGACTCAAAGTTTTATCTTGTTTCTTTAAATATCGAATTCTAGGCACCATAAAACTGGCTTCTCATAGTTTTGGGTTAATTTGATTTGGATGGTCTTGCCCCCCCCCCCCTTTTCAACAGATTTAGAGTGAGTTTCTTGATTTATCATGGTAGCAATATTTTACTGAAAAGATGTTAGAGGAAGTCTCTCGATTTTCACGGGTTTTTGGTAATTGTCTGTTTGATTAATGAGTTCTTCATCAGCCGAGGGATAAATTTATGAAAAATACATTCAAAAGACCAAGTGGGATCATGGTAAGTAAGGGTAACACGAAGACATCGATGTGGCTACGACCATCTGAAAATTGTTAATCAGCTAGCTGAAGTGTTTAAATTCGTTGCGAACGACGGTTTTTAAAGAGAGAAACATAAGTTTATATAATTTCTTGAGTCCTTTCTTCTGTGTTCTTGTAGTTCAGATCTTTGAATCTTCAAGACTGTTTTTCTGTTTGATGTTCTTAAGTTAGAACGGCTTTTGTCTTTTTGTACGATTTATTTTCTTTCATTGTAAGTTTTCTTTACAACTTGTTCTCAACAGAGTTGTGTTTTATGAAAGTTTTCCAGCAAGCATAGTCTTACTCTTACTGAAGTGTTTAAATTCGTTGCTATTCCACTGCATTTAATTCTGTTCGTGTGAGTTTATTTTACTGTCGAGCTGTTTAGACAGTTGTGCTGACACTTGTGTGAATAACTGTACGCACAAGTGACCGCACAAGTGGTTACAGTCCTAGCTACAATTCTTTTATACTTCAACTCATGGTTCTAAAATTGCATTTGATGATCCCTCACATAATATTGGATTGCTTGATTCAAAATATATTCTTGTTCCTCTTCTTACCACATCTGCATTTTGATCTGATGTAACTCATTCTTCTGCTGTTTCATAACCCAATCTTACTGGCATTCTGAGCCCAAAGCACCACATCTTAACTGTTACTGTTGACTCTCACTCTTTTAAGGAAATATTAGATCATCAGTTTTGGTGTCAAAACAGTTTTTAACATCCTCGAGGAACTCATTTTGACTTTAGTCCCCAGACAAGTTGCTTCTCATGTGAAGAATACAGCTCAGCTTTGTTTGCTAAGGAAATCCTCTTTTTATCAAACTAATCTTGCGATTTGATGGTCTCATACGCCGAGACCGTTGCAAGCTACAGGAAAACAAAGAAAAATGATCAGAAAAACTACAAGTATAAAAACACGACGAGGAAGAAAAAATGAAAAAATGAGGAAGCTTACCTCACTCAATAAAAGGCCCTTCCTACTGGCCAGAGCCTCCATGCTAGGACTGGAGTCTAGAAGTTGATCCACGAACTCATCGTCTATGAATTTGTATATAACTGCCCGACCTACCCTTTAATGGGGGCATTTGCGGGCTAGGACATCCATACCCTTGAAGACTGGGTTCCCGTGCCTCCTGCATAACTTGCTCGGTTTCAGAACATGTCTTTATATGCCGAGCAAAGAGTGCAGTTGAGGTAGGCTCAATAGCAGCCCTCTTGGAGGAGCCCCCCAACCCCGGCCTCTGTCCTTGGCCGCTTTTGAGCTGGGGTCCTTCCCCAGCATTCTCCTCCTCGGCCTCAACCATGCCGACCTTCTTCAAAGCCTACTCGGCCCGAGGAGTTATTATTTCTTGGGAGACTTCCCCCTCAGCTCGGGCCTCTTACCCGTCATTGCCTTTTTCGGCATATGCTCCAGCTCCCCCTACGGGTTTCAGAGGCAAGGCTCCAGCCTCCTTGGTGGCTAGAACGGCCTGACGGGCGATGGCGTCATCCCGCCTCTTATTTTTTGCTGAGGACCGAGATATCCTCCTTTTCAGCTTCACCAACGATTGAGGGTCAAGTATTTCCTCCTCCATCTTTTTCTTTTGTTCCTCGGTCAAAACTGTAAAGTCAAGAAAGGCAAATCATTAGCAAAAACGAGGAGGAAAGATTGAAATATAACATAAGTAGGGAAAGACAGGAAGGAAGAAAGATTACAGTCGAGAACGCCATCCTCGGCAAGACATTTATCATTGTAAAGCTTGCATATATCACATTCGACATGAAAAACAAGGCCGGGGTGTACCGTCCAGTCGGGGTACCTATGTCCCCTATACATTGGGACCATGGGCACCAGGCTATCCAAGGGGCCTGGCATAATACCGACCTGAACATTATATCCTTGGTCGGTCTCTAGACTTGACCAACACAACGTGTCGACGGAGGAAAATTGTTTCAACCTGTCGACGAGGCGATTACTCCACTCCGGCCTCCAGACTTGCCCGGGCACACGTGGGAGCGACGAGGGAGCAGCGAATTCCCAGCCTTGTCGGCTTTCCACTCTTATGACGTGGTTACTCCACCCTGATACCTTGCTAGACATTGGGTAAATAAGCTTAGGCTGGTTGGGATCAATCCTCACCACTAGGATCCTAGTATCCTCCTTGTAGCTTACGGTGAAAAAATGATGGAACGCATACTGACAAGGTTCAAAACCTAAGCTACGGCATAAGACGATGAAGCCAATGAGGAATCTCACGGCATTGACACCTAACATAGCCGGGACAGCTCAGATATCCTCTAAAAATTCATAGATGAAAGGATCGAGGGGGAGACGAAGGCCGAGCTGGAATTGTTTGTAAAAGAAGTTGACATAATTCAAACTGTATAAGAAGTCATCTAAGGCTTCCTCGGTTTGGGCAGGTTCACCGAGGGGGTATGTAAGACGGTATTCCTCACTCGACACTATATACTTGGAGTGAATTTCCTCAATCATTCGTTCCCCGGCCCTGGCAGATCTAGGCCTAGGGGTGACAGACCTACCACGGTTGGACCTTCCACGTCCCCCGTTACTAGCTTGGGCCCCCTTGGCGAATTCATTCACGATTCTATTCGAGGTAGAAGGACGAGCGGCGAAATTTCCCCTTCCCTTCATAGAATAAAGAAGTAAAGGTCAGTTTTGCCTAAGTCAAAAATGGAAAACGAGGAACGGAATCCCTCCCCGTCCTATTGACTAAAGACGAGGAGGGATTTTTACCCAACAACGGACGCTACAAATGGCTGGACTTCTGATAGTAAAGATTGATATGGTCAATAATTTCCGACCAACCGTTGAACAACACGATGTTCGGAGAATCAACACTAACTCGGTCTATCCTAAATCGACTAGGATAACCGATGTCGGTTCTAGGGCTTTGATACCTTGCCAGAATTTCCCCTATCTCGTTCAAGCTCAACATCATCTATGGCCCATCAATACGTTGATAAATTCTAAGATTTTGGGTATAGTAACTGTACAAAGCATTGAGATTGCTCCTGCATTTTCTTGCCATCTCTAAGAATGAGGAAGGCACAAGCAATGTTCAAGAAAAGCTTCGAGAACACCAACAATGGCAGTTTGAATGAACACGCCAAGAACAACACCAAAAACCCAGAAATTTGCAGAGACTAAGCGAAAGGAAGAAGAAATTATACCTGAAATTGGACTTTGTTGATGAAGAACACGATGGAACCAAACACAGATTCAAGAAAATCAAGCACGAACTCAGAAATTTCTTCCGGTTTGAAGCTCAATATTTCTCTCTCAAATGACAATAGTGATAAAATAGTAGAAAGGAAATGAATTTGGCCTTATATACCCAGATCTAAACGGGTACGGGTCAAAAACCGGGTAAAGGGCGCCGTCTCTTCTCCACAATTAATGTTTTTGGCGAGTTCCAAAAGAAATGTCTTGTCAATAATAATAATGGGGCGCTTCACCCAATGTGTAATAACCGGCGGATAAAATGATTATGCCTCGTGAATCGTGAAAACCGGTTCGTATCCGTTTAAGCCGAGTTAGAGCACCACTTCCTCCTTGGCATAGACGAGCTATGAAGTCAGGGGTCACTGAACGATATAAATCGAGGTACGAACGTGGGTAATGGCCGGGCAAGGCCCAATGGATTGGGCCCAAAACATAATCCATACAAGTTCAATTACGACAAAGGGAGTGGGCATTCCCTACCTTTGCTCGTTGTGCCTACTCGTCATTCCCATATGACGACCTAGATATAGAAAAACGAATAATGACTAAGGCACATAATTCGTATATGCCGACAAGACACATTCTCATATGCCGAGCAAGGCATCTATCAAAGCCGACGAGGGCTTCAACAAAAGACGATGAGACCTTCCTCGGTCACCATCCAGGACAAGAAAATGGGCTTCCCTATCGTTGCTCCTCTCTTCCTCGGCGTCAACTCAGGCCGACCAATTATCACATGCCGGGTAGCGTGCCACCGAGGCACACGTGCAGAACGATATTACCTAATCCTACTCAAACAATGATTGTAGGAAGTTATAATCCCACTAGGATTATAACCTCCTCACACACAACTTCCTAATCAAAGATGAACTTTACAATCCTATGCCTATAAATACAAGCCATAATTCATATATTTTGGTAACGCATCTTTTGAATCTAAACTCTTGTCAATTGATTTCTCTCTCTAAACACAAATACTTACTCTCACACGGAGGGCATTCGTCGGTGGAGCCCCAGCTTAGTTTACGTGTTTGTTCATCTTTTTCAGTCTATTCAAACATCCAGGATACAACCTGCCGTTGGATTTGGGTTGATTCGAACGTTTTTGGCATCATCATGCACCTTAATGAGATTGCACTAAAATTATTCCTCTTTTAGAAATGCAACTTTTGATTAGGATGGACAAAAAGGGTAAGTGCGTGGGATAGAGGGAGGGAGTACTTACAGCTGTTTTGTTTTTTGCTGTCTTTTAGAAACTAAAAAATGTTCTAGCAATGGAAGTTCAACCCCTTCCAAACATCAAACGAGAACAAGCAATTTCAGCAAAGGTGATACAATTATCTCCAACAGCCTCAAGTCGTTTAGCATCAATGATCTCAAGGCTGCCACTAAGAACTTCCGGCCTGACAGCCTTGTCGGTGAGGGAGGCTTTGGATTTGTCTTCAAAGGATGGATTGATGAGCACACTCTTGCTCCAAGCAAACCTGGAACTGGGATGGTCGTGGCTGTCAAAAAACTCAAGGCAGAAAGCACTCAAGGTCACAGGGAATGGCTTGTAAGTCCAAGAAAACACCTCTTTTTAATTCTTTTCTCAATCTCCTCGAAGATTCTGACATTTTATTATAGAGATGTTTTATTCAAAGATTATGAGCTTCCGATTCTACTCTAGTTACAATAGATTTAGAAATAATAAAACCACTTCAATTCTTAAAATAAGGGTATTTAAGATAAAAGTATGCTGTGTGTGCCGGTGTGTGTGTGTGTGTCAACGGAGGGAGTATCTTTAGTCGAGCAGAGTGTTGTTAGCCATTGATTAATATACATTTGTTTTTTTTATCTGCAACTGGCAGACTGAAGTTAATTACTTGGGCCAGCTACATCACAAAAATCTCGTGAAACTCATTGGATATTGCTCGGAGTCTGAAAACAGACTTTTGGTTTACGAGTTCATGCCAAAGGGATGTTTGGAAAACCACCTCTTTAAAAGTGAGTGAATCTTTCATCTGAATCATCATTTCCAATCTGTTTAATCCTTGCAATTTCTCGTGCCTCAGTTTTCTTATATACCCATTCTCTCATCCTTTTACAGAAGGTGTTCAACCTTTATCATGGGCTGCACGGTCGCGAATCGCAATTGACGTTGCACGGGGACTATCCTTCTTGCATAACTTAGATGCCAATATTATCTACCGTGATTTAAAGGCCGCCAACATTCTTCTTGATTCGGTATGACAAGTTATTTTTGACTTGAAATGTGGAATAATTAATAGATCCCTCTTTTTTTCATATCCTGTAATCAACTTTTGCAGGACTTAACTGCGAAACTTTCGGATTTTGGCTTAGCAAGAAATGGTCCAACAGGGGATAACACGCATGTATCAACCAGGGTTGTGGGAACAGAGGGTTATGCTGCACCAGAATACGTTGCGACAGGTCACTTGACTCCTAAGAGTGACGTGTACAGCTTCGGAGTTGTCTTGTTGGAGTTGCTATCAGGAAGGCGGGCCATGGCTGATGAGAGAGACGGAGGTGTTGAAGAAACCTTGGTGGAGTGGGTACAGCCATTTTTAAGTGACAGTAGAAGGGTTTTGAGGATAATGGACACGCGTTTAGGCGGCCAGTACTCAAAGAAAGGGGCTCAATCCGTTGCAGCGGTTGCAGTGAGGTGTCTTCGCCTGGATCCTAGGGACAGGCCACCTATGACTGAGATTCTGACAGCTTTGGAGGAGATCTATAATGCTTCCAAGGATAATAATCAGAGAAATTTAGCGGAAATCAAGCCGGGAGAACATGGGAATGAAAAGTTAACGTACCCTCTTAAGCCAAGAATCGCAGGCACACAGTACAGATAGGCAGCTGCATTTCTTAGTTCAAGGCCACAAAAAGTCGCAAAATTTTGGTCACGCAATCCTCTGTGGCAGTCACTGATTGATGTTTAAATCACTTAATGACTAGGCCTACAGACCGGATATTGCGTCAATTATTGCCAACTGGGATTTGCAACCAAAATTTTGCAGAGTTTTGTGCCTAAATCTCTCATTATTGAGGTCTATAAAGTTTGAGCTTGCATAAGTGAAAAGTTATAGTCTTAGAACCCTATATTTGGTGTCAGAATGCCGGTGTAAAGGCTTCAATCTGTATACACTGATTAATGTATAAAAAGATACCATTTTTTTTTTTAAATTTTGGTAGTCAACAAAGGAACTTAAATAGAAGGGAAGTTCATTTATATTTAAAAACCCGACATATATTTTGGGACACACTAGAAAGAAAAAAATAAAAATAAAAGGAAAGTGCGAAGTTTAAAATGGGACGGAGGGAGAAGTATTTTTTTTTATTTTTTATTTTAAGGAATTGGTGCCTAGGAAAACATGGGAGGGAAAATATATCCATACACAAAACCCGAAATGTTGCCGTAACAGTACAACAAGGCAAAGCCCAAAATCCTCCGCCATCACTGAGGGGCCGGTGGCTGGTGGTCCAGCACATAGTCCGGCGAAGCTGGAAAACCTGGGTATCAAAAAAAAAAAAAAAGGCAAAGCCCAAAATGCACCATGAGAGTTGGAGGGAGCTGTCTGTAACGGAGTAGGTGCACTGTAGGGTTTCAAATGGTTGATGCATTTACAGAGTCAGCTAGGAATTCCAATGGATAGTGTTCATTGCAAAGCAATCTGTGGAAAAGGCTTGTTAGCTTTCTTTACTATCCCCCACAACCTGAGTTTTAATTTTGAATATCAAGTTTTATGCATATTTAATTGAATGTTGCTGCTTAAATCTTCTAAATCAGGTTTTGTTGACGGTGTTCCTGTTTTTCTGGCGAAGCCCCAAACTTATATGAATTTGAGTGGTGAATCTGTAAGTAATAAAGATGTCTCCTTCTAATATACTACCTCAACTTTGCTCTCGATCAAAAGCAAATTTCAAAAAAAAAAAAAAATTGATTATTCATTTTGGTTCATCTCTAGTCTTTGATTTTATTCAAATGCTTTATGCATGTTCTGGGTTTGTTGATCAAGCTGAATCACCTACTGTGTCTGTGATGGTTACTTTTGTTAATAGGAAAAAATTATAAAAAAAAAAATCAATCACTCTTCTGCTTCTGCTGTTATTTGTGTTGTTTATAGACTGTAGACTTGAATATTACATTTTATTTTTAAGAGTTGAAGTGATTTTGTAGCAGTAATCACTTTTAGCATATATTTGTTTGATACAAATATATGAACTTCAATTTGCTTGAGCATATGGCTATTTATGCTTTAACACAGAGCTTGTTTTTTCCCGATCTCCCTTTCCAGAATTATTTAAGGTCTCTACTGAAACTAAAATCCATCCATTAGCGTATGAATGTCTGTTGTGCTTGTGCCCTTTACTCAAATGCATGGGGGCAGACTGCTGTTGTGAACTAAAATTGTTGCTAAAAAGTGTGATCCATCATTTCCGTGGAAATAGAGAGTTTGGGCGTTTGAGAATTGATAGAGCGAACTGAAGTTATATGAGAATGAGAGGAATGACTGAACGGAATTTAAAGAATACAAGACGGGATTTAAACCCTCAATAATAGTTGCTCACATCAATACTATTTTTCATAAAATCAATATCAAAGTCTGTCTAATACAAAAGCCCTAACATGTTTAAATACTAATCCTAAGACCATTCTAGAACCCTACCAAAATAAACCTAATTAAAATCAATTAAAAATCAATCAAAATAAACTTCTGAAAATACCATCAACTAAATAAGGAAACTTTGAAATCAGAAAAGGAAACACATCAGTGAAATAAATCAACGAGCAATTAGGAAACTGGATCTCTGGACACGAGGCGGGCGCCTGGCCGAGCCCCATGCGGCCGCCTGGTTGGCCGTGCTTGCAACTCCTTCAGCCCTTGTTGATGCGGGCGCCTGGCTATGGCTGAGGCGGGCGCCTGGCTTCCATCTTGATGTTCAGCACATGTCTTGGCCATTTGTTCTTCCTCTGCTGCAACTGTATCAAGAATTGGTTAGTCTGTTATATCTGATTTTTATAACTTTGCGTTGTGTGCCCCTAGAACTACAAGTCCTATTGATGTTGCTTTGCAAGAGGGAGGGAGTTGGGGTGTTGAAACAAGTCTTGATGCTCCATCAGAGATACTATGACAAAATTGGAAAAGGAAGTCATTAAACTATTGACAACCTACTTACTCTTGAGTCTTAAATTCTTTCATAATATCATGGGCCCAACAAGCCAGACCATAAAAGATCAACAACAACAACAACAAATTATATACACCAAAGTGTTACACAAATGCAGACACATGACATACTGACATTTTATCAATTTTAAGCAATTGTACCGGCTAGGACAGCTACTCCCAAGTTTTTCCCAGCTGACATAAAATGTCAGCCTTTTCCTCCCCCTTGTACGAAATCTGACTCAGATAGAGAGAAAGATGAGGAACCTATCATTGTCAGGAAAACAAAGTGTCGGGGGCAAGGACAGGGGAATGAAGAGAGGGCCGTGGACACCAGAAGAAGACCAACTCTTATCCTCTTACATCAACCAACATGGTGAAGGCCAGTGGCGCACTCTCCCTGCCCGAGCTGGTCTTCTGCGGTGTGGCAAGAGCTGCCGCCTCCGGTGGATGAATTACCTCCGTCCTTGTATCAAGCGTGGCCACATCGCCCCTGATGAAGAAGATCTCATCCTCCGCCTCCACCGCCTTCTCGGCAACAGGTCTACCCTATATCTCTCAAAATCCATAGTGTTAGTTTTTACTCAATTTGGGTTTTCATTACGTATATATTATCTGCAATGCATTTGCTACTCAAACATCATGTGTTATCACAAGTTTTATATAAACATCATGCCGTGCCCGTGGATCCATCTTATAGGATCGAAACATATCATGAAAAATATCGATCTGAGATTAATTTTGTGGAGATGTTGATAAGTAATTAGTGTTGCATATAATATATATGGTATGTATAGGTGGTCTTTGATAGCGGGAAGAATACCAGGACGTACAGACAATGAGATAAAGAACTACTGGAACACTCACCTAAGCAAGAAGTTGATCAGCCAAGGGATTGATCCAACAACTCACAGGCCACTTGAATCATCAACTTGGACCACACAAAACCCTTTATATGCTGCTTCCAGATTACCAGCATCAGATCCTCTAGATAATAGCCTCAACAAAAATGATCAAGAGTACAGCATGGAGCTTGATAATGATCATCAATTCGAACTGAGTACTACTGCGGGTAAAGATAAAGGCGTGCTCCTGAGCAATGATAATGATGATGCCTTCTTGAGCTCACTGATTAATTATGAGCAACTGTTTAATGAGCAAGAGCCACCTAATACTTGGTTCTGCCGGATGGGAATGGGAGTAATTCCATGATTAATGTAGTGAGATTGTTTTCCATTTCACAATTTCAAACGCTTGTCGCTTCTGTTACATTGTATCTCTATCATTGTTTGATTTTATAATCAAAAATCAAAATTACGTTACTCAGAATAGTTAGCTCAAGCAAACTATCTGAATCTACCAGTTCCTTGAGCATGCGAATGGTAGATATGGCATTGAATCTACCCTCCAAATTTGATCTTGGTCCGGTATGGTATGGATGACCCAGATCTTCCTACGGGCCTTATATATATGACTAACCATATATCCAAACAAGTCAATAGTTTTTACATAATTTCCGAAAATCCGCCTAACAGATTTGGGCAGTGCACTCCAACCACAAGCTTATAAAAGCCGGGCCGATCAAAAGTTGAGATTGCGCTAAAAGGAGAAGCGCCCGTCAAGCAAAATGTCTAAAATATCCTTGAAAATCTGACGCAGCACGGAAGCAATACGATTCGTGTTTAGCGCACTAAACACAAGAATTCACAAGCAATGAATCCTCAAGAACACAAATCTGGAATCCACCAGAAATTAACTGGAATCCACCAGAAAATTAAAGAGAAATCTCTTTGAATTGAAAATCAATAATGAATAAGTTGTTGAACAAAAATAAAAGACCAAGTACTTATACTCTACCTAGGCAGTAAATAAAAGAGTTCCCAAAATAAATAAAATACCAAAATTAAGAGTTTTTCCGTAAATAAAACACAATCAGGCTTCATCTTTCCGTCACTAGCGCGGCCGCTCTCCTCCCTAGCGCGGTCGCGCAACTCCGCCGAGGCTCATGGTGGGTCTTCAATGTCTTCAGCGCGGGCGCCCTCATCCTTAGCGCGGTCGCGCACCTGTCCAGCTTCTTCAAGCCTCGCCCCCATGTCCTTCAGCGCCATCCCACCACGAGCAGTCGTTCTGGCTCCTGCATCAGTCAACCACTCTTCAAAAGAACTCGACCCCGAGTTCATATCCGATATTTGGCAAGATCCGCCCCAAAAGAATAAATACTTTGAATAAACCAATGTTCTCCTCGTCTTCGGAAAGAAGAAGAATTCTCTTCCGTCCCAACGAAACAAATACTTGGAATAAATTTGTTCCTTGAGCCCGTACCAATGTAAGTTTTGTTCTTCCAATAATAAAATTATGCTAGCAATGTCGACACTCATCCTAAGTGACCGTCCGTCCCATCTTCCCTGTGGTCAACAGTAAGTACAAAATTAACGTCCCCCATGGACCCTTCCATAAACCCCCAATTAATCCTTTCTTTCTCCTTCCCACGATCAAAAATAAAAATATCATCGCATGTAAATTCTTTTGTCCAATCAATTACACCCACAACATGATCAAAAATCGATGGTGTAGACCCAGTAATGCTACCCACATCTTTATTCATGGGTTCAACTAGGGCATGCTCATGGACCTTAATGCTTACCGGAGGCTCAATATTCTTGTGCTCAATCTTTTCTTCAATTGTAACATATTGTACTTCAATAACAGGAGGCTCAATAGGGGTATGAACAAGGATCATAATATTTGCAGGAATAATTTCACTACATACCTGAATGATTTCGTTTTTTGCACATAAATCTTCCTCCCCATTGTCTCCAGGAATGTTATTTTCACCGGAAACCTGTTCGCACCCATCTATAATTTTTTGTAAGGACTCCTGTCTAGTAGCCGTGGGTACACCAAAATTCGGAGGTTTTGAAGGAAGTCCCAGCAGTGCCCATTCTGAGGCTTGACCCTTAGCCACGTCACCTTCACCTGTTTCAACTTTCATGGCCATCGTCTTCGTTAGATCTTCTTCCTCCCGATTTTCTGCCTTTCTAGGACGTCGAACCGGTGCAACCACCCTGTCTCCCTCGCCACCTCGGATCCGATTAACACGGGCGTTTTGAGTTTTTTTAGCAGCCACCAACGCTGCAACCTTTGTAGTCAACGCGGTAATAGCGGTGATTATGCCATCGATATCTGCCTTTGTTGCTAGATCCCCCATAATGAATCAGCGATGAAAAGACAGGATAACGCCTGCTTCGATACCAACCGACGCAAAGACGGAAGCAATATTTATCTCGTGTTTAGCGCACTAAACACAAGAATTCACAAGCAATGAATCCTCAAGAACACAAATCTGGAATCCACCAGAAATTAACTGGAATCCACCTGAAAATTAAAGAGAAATCTCTTTGAATTGAAAATCAATAATGAATAAGTTGTTGAACAAAAATAAAAGACCAAGTACTTATACTCTACCTAGGCAGTAAATAAAAGAGTTCCCAAAATAAATAAAATACCAAAATTAAGAGTTTTTCCGTAAATAAAACACAATCAGGCTTCATCTTTCCTTCACTAGCGCGGCCGCTCTCCTCACTAGCGCGGTCGCGCAACTCCGTCGAGGCTCATGGTGGGTCTTCAATGTCTTCAGCGCGGGCGCCCTCATCCTTAGCGCGGTCGCGCACCTGTCCAGCTTCTTCAAGCCTCGCCCCCATGTCCTTCAGCGCCATCCCACCACGAGCAATCGTTCTGGCTCCTGCATCAAAATCCCATAAATTTCAATTATCGAGATTGAAATAAATGGACTAGGTGTATACTATGTGTACTCCCACTATGACCGACCCCGGGTCCCACTTAGAGTCCCAAATTGTCCAATGAGACAGCGAGGAATGGATCCACTTTCATGTGGCTCCAAGTACGCATACGCTACGTCATTTTGGTTTGTGGGTGTCAAAGCACACACAATGGCTGGTACGAGTTGTTCAGCATTCACTCCGTGGAACCTCAATTTCCCGGCTCCGGCATCATCCTATCTGGAGGGATTCAGAAACAAGATTCCATTTCCAAACTTCTCCAGAAAAGTAGGCAGAAATTCTGTATCTAGGAGAATTTCGAGAATCTCCTCCAGACCCAGTTCAAGCTCTAGTTCTATATCAAAAGGGTTCAATGTTAATTCAAGCTTGACTGACAATCAAGATGTTGTTGCATCAGCCAAATTAAGCCCCCAAATTGATGTCAACACCAGGTAAATCATATTCCCCACAATTCAGATGTTTTCACTTCCCTTCCTAACAATTTAAGAGCCAATTCTCTGACTTGTTGATTAACTTACATTTCAAATAGTTTTGTAGCTTTACATTTCTGGGCACTTGTAATTGACCGGAATCATGACTTTAGCTTCAGATGGCGTTTGTTTTTTTTAAGTGCTGAATGCTGAAATCTGATTTCACCTCTGAAAATGGCTGAATTTTTAAGAGGCAGCGACTGAAAACTGAATTCTGAATTGGATAAGTTGTTTGATTTTCTATCTGAATTCATTGTCTGAAATGTGTATGTTTACCAATTTAAAATATAAAATATGCTTTCAAAGACATAAAAAAAACAAAAATATTTTTAACACAAACAAGTATGAACAGTAAAGTTAAAAAAAAAAAAAATGCAATTCAGAGGCTTTCAGCGTCAGTTTCACCGCTGAAAATTAAGTGCCATTTCAGAAGCATTAAGCGCTGAACTCGGAAAAAAAACAAATGGGCTGAAAGTTTACATGTCTGAGCGAAAAGCCAATTCAGAGCAAAATAAGCGCTGAACCAAAAAAACAAACGCCCTCTCAGTCAACTGTTAAGCATAATTACATTTGTAAATAACCGTCACACAATTACAATCTTAATTTTTGACTCGGGGACATCCCAGAAAGAAGAAAGAACTTCTTTTGGGATTTGTAATTGTTGAATAATGGTGCATAGCTTACTTATTCCTCCTTCCCGAAAAAAGAAAAAGAAGGGATAAAGGTCTGGTTAGTCCCAAAAATCTCATTTAGTAAGAGTAGGTTACAAGTTTTGTGCAATTTCAAGAAGTACAAGCGAGCAAAACTTTATTCTAAAAACTCTGACCTGTCCGTGAGAATTTTTTTTTTTTGGAGGAGTATATTTCCATCATTTCGAAGGAGCCAAAGACTCACTATTTTTTGGCTTGGGAATATGATAGAATAAAGCAAAATGGCTCACTAAACTGTGAGCGCTTCTTTGTTATGAAGCAGCACTCCGTCCATGCAATTTTTGATGCAATTTTCATCACATGTCATCCGGAAACAACCTCTATGTGCTTTAATATAGGGGCAAGCATACATCCAATCCCCCTTACCCCACCGTAGCTGGGAACCTTTGGGGCAATGAGGTAATGTTGTTGTTGTTGTTTTTGGAGGAGTATGCTGGGCTGGTCACGCTCACGCTTGACTAATGACTTACTAGTGTAATTGCTCAACTTTTATCCATGAACTTCTACATAAAACAATTACTTGTGCCCTTGAATTGCTTATATTGACTCAAAATCAAAGTTTCTTGAAGCGGGTGCTAAAAATTCAATAATGTTATGGCCTTAGTCGGACAGTTCTATTATGGGGATGGCTCGGCCAGTTCTAATATGAGGATGGCAAGTGGCAAGCAAAGCAACTGACTGATCAATCAGAGTCTCATAGCAATACTACCCTGTGTCTCTAAGTCAGAATTATAGGCTGGATGAGTCCAACTCTTTACTGTGTTTAATAATACTCGTAATAATAATCTCAATGTGATTCCTCTAATGTAATTTATTTTTAAGTCAATTTTTTTCTGGAAAGCTGTTGACTTGCAATGTTTACTTTTAAGTATATGCTTTATTGATTAAGTTTATATACAAGTTGGCGGCATGTATCGATAGTTCCTGACAAGGATCCTACTTTTCTCATGGCAATTGATGCTTGGCTTTGCTATCAAATACCCGTATTTACTATTCTGAAGTTTTCTCGGTGCTCCTTTTTTTGTCTTTTGTTTTTCTTTCATTTAAGTATCTCCATATAATTGATTCCCTTTTCCTTGTAGTATGTGGAACTGGAAGGGTTATTCTATTCGGTACCAGTATGCTGGAAACAATGGCCCTGCATTGGTCTTAGTTCATGGATTTGGAGCAAACAGGTCCACCATCATTCACATTTTGCATCTCGTCAACTATATGCTATAGGTATTAACTGCACGGAGCACCAAATACACTTTTATGATTCACCTCTACTTTGTTTCTGATGTACCTATCATTGCTATGCAACGTAGTTTATGTCAGGGAAGCTTCAACTGCAATATCAGATCACGTCACCAATTCAGAAGAACTTTTTTGCTAAATGTTGGAATCAATCGTTTCAACATTAACTCAGAAATAGTTTGATATTAAAGTTTATCTAAGAATCACACTAAGCTAACATAGAGAAGATGGATGCAAGTGCGAACAGAGGGAAAAGGTTAAGGAAGTAAGAACGGTGAAAGTGAATGTGTGCCTACCTACAGTGTCAAAGGCTCAAAGCCAGGAATTTGTTGTGAGGGGTTAAGGGGATTAATATTACTCCCTCTGTCCCAAAATGAATGTCCATTTTTTTTTTAAAATTTGCTCGTGATCATGAGCAAATTTGAAATATTTTTGGACATTCATTTTGGAGGGAGTATTTGAAGAGTAGAAAATTATAATACTTACACCAAATGGTGGTTGATTTTGTAATATACTGTAACTCTTTCCTGTCAAAATATGAAAAATAATGTTTTTGATGGAAAAGGTCATTTTTGAAAATATGAAAAATGATAAATGTCCATTTCTTAGAAACGCCTGGCTTTGCCTTTGCCTATCTGTGTGTGTGCATTTACGAAGATATCTCTAAGGGTCTTATACTTTTCATAGATGTTCCAAATCATATATCAATCATGTTTTTTTAACTCACTTTGATGGTTGATTGTGGACTACTCTCAAGTGCCATCTGTAAGGATCACTTAGTATTATGTATTCCTGGAGCATCTATTCTTTACTATTTTAAGCAGCAATTTCAACAAATATGGTTGACTAGTCACAACTCACTTCTTGCCTTTCTTAATAGTGACCATTGGCGGAAAAACATTCCAGTTCTGGCAGAGTCACACAGAGTATTCTCAATTGATCTTATTGGTTACGGTTATTCAGACAAACCAAATCCACGCGATTTTGGCGCCAACCCTTTCTATACGTTTGAGACATGGGCCGCTCAACTTAATGACTTCTCAAAAGATGTTGTCAAAGACGAAGCATTCTACATATGCAACTCCATAGGAGGTGTGACAGCCAGTTTCTTCTCAATTTTGTTTATTAATTCTATCAGGAATTAGTAAAGTCACAAAGTTTTAGTATCAAAATCATTGATGACAGTCTTTGGTTGGTTTCTAAATCATTTAATGGTTAGGACCCACAGACTGGATAACCAATCAACTCCTGCCAAAAGATTTTCTGACCAAAACTGTGACCTTTTTTTGTGCCCAAATCATTAGTTGCAAAAGTTTAAAAACTTGAATTTGGTTAGTATGTAGCTTTTTTTTTATTATTTATTCTTATGAGTTATAGAGCATCAACATGAGTTAACAATTTTATTAGGATTTAACTAGTTTAGTTTTTGCCTAGTCAGTTGCACGTCAGCATAGACTTTGTCAACTAAATGCTTATTAGGACAGCCCGTTAAATTTTTTACGATCGTTAGAAAAATTGGTTAATTATGTTGTTTTCTAAATAGTACGAAGGTTACTTTGGTAGTTTCAATAGTACGCAGATTAATATGAAATTTTGAGATAGTCTGGATGGCATAAAAGTCGTTTACTCCACCTTTTATTGTGCCCACATCATTAGTTGCAAAAGTTATTGCTTTTAGTGGCAAAATGTTACTCATTATAGAAGTTAAAGGTCAGATTTTTCTCTGTTACAGTCATTTATTGGTTTCAAAATTGATAGAAGTTATTGCTTTTAGTGGTAAAATGCCCAACTTTTCAAACTTACAGCTCAGATGACCCCTTTCTTCAAGGTGTCTTCGCCAATTAATTTTCTATTGATAGAAAGCAGTGTGGCACAGAAATGATCTTGTGTTTGTGTAGGACTTGTTGGGCTTCAAGCAGCTATTATGGAGCCGCAAGTTTGTAAAGGTCTTGTCCTCCTCAATATATCTCTTCGCATGCTTCACATAACGAAGCAACCATGGTATGGAAGACCTTTCATTCGATCATTTCAGAATGTCTTGAGGTAAATTTTTGACTGCAATGTCTTTATTTGCACGAGTTTTAAAGTTTCCATTTTGTGTACTGACAGAGCAAATACTTCTATCAGGAATACTGCTCTGGGAAAGTTTTTCTTCCAAACTGTCGCCACTCCAGAATCAGTGCGGAATATTCTCTGCCAGGTACTCAATAGTTTCCTCTTCTCTTGTTACACATAACAACTTTGATTAGCCAATCAAGGTACAACCCTTTATCCATTTTGACTGCTTCTAATGGATTCTTTTCCAGTGTTACCATGATACCTCCAAGGTGACGGAAGAATTAGTTCAGTCAATTCTTCTTCCAGGACTCGAGCCTGGCGCTGTGGATGTGTTTCTTGAGTTTATTTGTTACTCGGATGGCCCGCTTCCTGAGGAATTATTACCTCAAGTGAAGGTATTATATTTTGTTGACACCTAATTCACAAGATTTGACTTTTTTGTGTTATGATGTAGCTTGGATAACAGCTGTTTGTGTTTTTCTTGCTTGTTGTTCCTCCTTATAGTGTCCTGTATTGGTAGCTTGGGGTGATAAGGATCCATGGGAACCCATTGAACTAGGCAAGGCCTATGGCAGTTTTGACCATGTTGAAGAATTTGTTGTCCTCCCTAACGTTGGTCATTGCCCTCAGGTTCCATCTCTCTCTCTCTCTCTCTCTCTGTGTGTGTGTGTGTGTGTACGACCTCTAAGTGCTTGACCATATATTTCGCTGTGCTTGTAGGATGAGGCACCTCACCTAGTGAACCCACTCGTTAAGGCTTTTGTAGCACGCCATACTGCAGCAAAATCTAACTTTATTGCGTAAACTTCCTGATCCATGATCAATTTAGCCTGTTATCCGACCCTAAATGATGGCTGGAGGCTGCTGCAGCTTATTTGCCAACAAGCCAACAATTTCTGATCAGAATTCTAGTTTCTAAATAAGGAGAACCTCAACTGCGAGTAAATTTCAACAGCTTTTTCATGACAACCCCAACATTTCATCTTAGTTTATGTACAGATCTTATAATGATACCAACGATTATACTATACAATGTTCACACATTTCCAGTGTAATATTAATATACAATATTTGTTACATCACTTGTATTATCAGACATTTTCATGTATTGATTTATGTCCACAATAACTTGCTTTGACTATTAACCGTTGATCAGGTAGAGCTGTTCATGTCCTTTTAGTGTAGCCTTAAAGTTTCATTGTAGAATTGCAAAAAAGAAAAGGCCTGTGATGCATACATACCAGCTGATGGACATGGCCATGACATAAACTTATGTACAACCTCTTCAACTATGGAATGCCTCTGAATCACTCCCCCATAATTGAAGCAATTCATTTTGAAAATGACGTGGCACCAAATTTTGAAAACCGAGTACCAACTGTGATGCATACATTTTTTTTTGTCACGGGTTCGCGTCCTGAAAGTAGCCTCTTACATTTATACATGATAGGGTTTGCCTACATTGCACCCTTGTGGTGGGGACCCTTGCTGCCCGGGGAATGCTTTGTGCACCAGACTCCCCCCCCCCCTCCCTTTCTTCTTTATGCAATGTAATTGAACTTCTGGCATGGTCAAATGTCAGTACTCAAACAAGCAGAAATGATATTACAGAAATCAGGCTCTAGGAGCAATGCATGATCTTGGGATGGTGCCAAGTCTACTGACAGAAAGGAAAGAAAAAAGAAAAAGACATGACAACCACAAGCCTGAAATAAACCACAATTACCATTTCACAATTGAATAGATATACTATTGCTAAACAAATAAAGATAAATTCAATTGTGTTTACGGAAAAATATTATAATACTGATACAAATATCGGACCTGTTCAACAAGTATTGATACCATCCTTGCAGTCTTTTGTCAAATTGTAAAACGTCTCCACCTGTGCCTTTGCTCTGTAAAGGACCTCGGTATCCACTTCAACTCTCATATACCCATCAAACTCAACCGGGGTGCCACCATTTAGAAGCATTGTCTCATTGAACCACTCACTCGTATTCCCCCACAATTCATTGTAATCATCGAGCAAATGAACCTTATAGTGAGACCTTAATCTGTCAAAGTAATTATAGAACGGTTCATTGGTGGCAATATACAGATTCCTCCAAGGTTGTATTACCCCTTGAAGCTTTGCAACTAAAGCATCTGGAGACGTATCCTCATCCAAGTGGGGCCACATCTCTTTATTCTGCGCTTTCTCTCCCCTGACAACATGCACTGCGTCAAAATCCCAATCCATCCGCCCGCTGATCTCTGACACAATATTCATAAGCCTCTTTGACTTCCATAGAGCATGCCATGGCCTCTTAATGTAGTTTGCTGCTTTACTTTCACAAACCCTGTACCAGTAGTTTTCCGGTTCTGGTGCATCAAATTGCCTCCAAATAATCGTGCTTTTATATTTCTGTAGATTCATTGGTGTGATTTTGTAACTTGCAACCTTTCTAACCGGGATTTTCTTCTTGTGGGCCCGATTCCACTTCTTCCAATCTCCTAGGAATTCGCCCTCTTCCACAATTGATGCCGCCTCTTTTAGATGCTCAAAATCAAAGTAGTACCTAAAGTCTTTTCCTTCTTCATCCTTATTACTTGAAGTATACGTTGAAGCCAAGCAAATACTCAAATCCATCACAAATGTTCGATTCAAATATTGGGCCTCTCCGAGACCACATAAGAAACTCCAGATGTAGTGATTCATGCTTTTACAATAATCACCTCCCCGTGAATAATACAGGTACTGTCCACCACTAAAAGCAGAATTTGATCCGAATACCGGGATCGTATCATTGATTTCATCGTCACGGTAGGGTGGACTAATCTTCGGTCTTTCGCCACTACCAGTGGCATTAAACCGACTCCTTGGTCGACGTGCATTTATACCCGAGTGCCAACCTTTAGCATTAACCACTTTATAAGTGCAATTATCACCAAATCCCATTTTAAACCTGCGAAAATCCCTATAGCGCCTCCAAGACTTCTCCTTTTTGTTCCTGAACCTCCACGAAACATCACACTCTTCTGGTTTTGAGCCATTGACGGGCTGCTGATACTGCAGATACAAAATTGACTTGAAATGTTTTAAATTGAACTTGACAATTGCAGTCAAAAGTCTCGGGTCAGAACAATTGACTGCCCCAACATCATCACAGCCACCTGAAGCCAATTCCTCTCTCGCTTCATTTTCTTCGACTTTTTCAATCACTTGTTCGGTGAGAGGGGCAGCAGGAGGTGATGCTGCAGGGCTAAGAAGAATGTCTTCGCCAGTTCTGAGGACTGAACTATCAATCTGGAAGGTGGCATTTTCGAATTCAGTAAAAACCCTAGTAAGGGCCCGGGAGGATTCCCATGGATCAGGGGGTTGGTATGTGATGGCAATTACAGTAAATATGAGCACTGAGAAGACATATACAGAAAAGCAGACATTGCTTATGGCTTTTATTAGGTTTTGCCCAATTGGGTCGGTAGTGGAATTGGGTTCTTTCATTGTTGAAAATCCCAAAATTATGAATACAAAATCAAAGATTGGATCTTGGAGGACTATAAGAGGTGGGGTTTGGATCTTGAAGCAATATATGAATCAGTGATAACTGAAACTATAGTCTGTAAAGAAAAGAGAGAATAACGAAGCAAATCCAAGATTGGCAACAGGATTATTACCTCTGATGCAGGCTTGATTATGTAAGCAAAGCTTGAGTAAGACTGAAGCTAGAGAGTAGAAAGGAAAAGCAGCTCTCTGTTAAGTCCTCCAATTATGACAAAGCAATGTCCATATAATTACACATTGGTCCCTAAGTTCCATCTTACTTAACTTCACTATGGACATTGATGATTGATCTTTCTTTCCCCTATGCAGTAAAGTTCTGTCTTATGTTAACTTGAATCATTTTTATTTTTTCTTATTTATAGACGACTTGGTTCCTGCTTTGCTTGCTTCATTTATTTATTGATTTACTTTTATTTTACCTGTATATTATAAGACAGAAGGAAATGTGGGAGAAGAAGGAATGGGAGAAATTTTCCACCGCTTTATTTCAAACCGAGTACTAATATATATACATGATTTTTATCCCTAAGATACACTAATACATTGAATACATACAGTCACCTAATTAAACTAAGGCTATCTATACAATTAATCTCTAATGCAAACTGATAAGGAAACCTTATCCGATACAATATACTATGTATTGTTAACACCAGGGGCGGAGCCAGGAATTTGCCGAATTTTTTTTTTTTTCGGGTCGGACAAGTAAAAAATGGGTCGGATCCATGAAAAACAAATAAATAAGGAAAAATGTCATAATATTTCATACACAAAATCATGTTCAAATTAGTTCATCAGAACGGGAAATAACCGAAAAAATAGTAGTCTAAATAAAATCCCTAGTATTTATAGAAGTTCTTATGCACTTAATTAATGAGGGTATTATTACTATTACCTCCTGCAAACTTGAATAAATATCCAACATTCATCTAACAAGAAATCAAACAAACAAAGTAGCCCAATAGATTGGGTCGAGCCCAAAACAAGTAGGACCATGCTAAGAAGGAGAGAGGAAATTACCGAGAGAGAGAGAGACGGCAGCAAGGACTAGAGGAGAAGGAGCAGCGGCGGCGGCGTCGATGAGGAGGAGCGGCAGCGGCGGCGTCGAGGAGGAGCGGCGTCGAGGAGGGGAAAATGTTTTCTAGGGTTTTTGTAGAAAGAGAGAGAGGAAATTACGTATGCTTGCTTCCTCTGTTTTTTTTTAAAACTGAAACGACGCCTTTTTCTTTTTTTCTTTTTTTTTTAATCAAAACTACGTCGTTTTGATTAATTAAAAAAAATGAGTACTCTTTTCTTCTCCGGCCATTTACTCCGGCCAAATCCCGAATTTCCGCCGGATTTCGATGGGGGGGGGGCAAAAAAAAACACACTGCATTTCCGCCGCTGGGGGGGGGCAAGTGCCCCCCCATGCCCCCTGGCTCCGCCCCTGGTTAATACCCCCCTCAAGCCAAGCGGCACAGGTGCGAGCTGCAGCTTGTTGGATAACAAAGATAAACGCGGACGAGAGAGATCTTTTGTAAAGATATCCACAATTTGATCTACGGTGGCAACATATGACAAGTGCAGAAAACCTCGTTGATGTAGATCTCGAACGAAGTGAAGATCAATTTCAATGTGGCGAGTTCTTGCATGAAAGACAGGGTTTTGGGCCATATGAAGTGTCGATATGTTGTCACAATAGAGACGAGGAGGAGTAAGAAACAAACCCAGTTCTCGAAATAAGAAAGAAAACCATCTAAGCTCTGCTGCGGTAGTGGCCAAGGCACGGTATTCCGCTTCACTACTCGATCGAGCAACTTTTGTTTGTTTCTTGGCAGTCCAAGCAACAAGATTTGGACCTAGAAAAAATGCAGGCACCTGTAGTGGAGCGACGGTCGTTGGGAGACCCGGCCCAATCAGCATCAGAAAATGCTCGAAGAGAGAGGTCATTTGACCGAAAAAAGTGCAAATCGAGATAAGGAGTACCTTTCACATAACGCAAGATGCGTTTAACTGCAATCAAGTGAGGGGTTCGAGGGCAATGCATGTGTTGGCAAACTTGGTTTACAACAAATGAAATGTCTGGTCGAGTTAACGTCAAGTACTGGAGAGCCCCTACCATGCTACGGTAACTAGTGATGTCAAGAATGGGATCACAGTCAGTAGCTGATAGATGTGTACCCGGAGCAATGGGTGTGACCGCTGGCTTGCAATCCTCCATTTTAAATTTGCGGAGCAAGTCAAAGGCATATCGAGATTGTCTAAGAATAAGGGAGGAGGAAGATTTATGTGTTTCAATCCCGAGAAAAAAACCAAGTTAACCCGGGCGACGACTTTCAAAGGTGGAACAAATACTGTCTAGTACCTGATTTACTTCCATTGTAGAAGAACCAGTAAAGATGAAGTCATCCACATATACTAAGATGGCAACCAAGGAAGAACCCGAGTGACGAATGAAGAGGGAACTATCAGACTTACTGTTGAAGAAGCCGAGCGAGAGAAGAAAGTCATGCAGACTTTGAAATCAAACCCGTGGAGACTGTTTTAACCCATAGATGGACCGATGAAGACGACAAACGTGGTCCGGGAAGTCTGGATGGGAAAAATTAGGAGGTAGGGCCATATAGACTTCCTCCCCTCTTGCTGTGTGAACCCTTGACCAACCAATCGGGCTTTATGTCGATCAACTGAACCGTATGCCCGCCGTTTGACTTTAAAAACCCACTTGCTACCCACTACGTTCATAGATGGAAGACGCGAAACAAGGGTCCATGTACCTATTTTGTACATAGCTTGCAGTTCTTCTTTCATAGCCAAGTTCCAATGATCATGAGGGAGAGCTTGTTTGAGAGTGCGAGGTTCAAATTCCAGTGAGTCTGGACTAATTCTCGAGAGTGCTGATGGAAGGGAGTATCTTGGCAATCTATCCAAAAGGGACTGAACCGTTCGAAAGCCTTAACCGGTGGTGTGGACTCACTTGGAGAATTATTTAGAGCACATGGAATAGGGCTGTTGTTGAACTAAGGGAGACCCAACTGAGGAGAAGAGGAAGGCAGCCCGGAGGAGGAGGATAACAAATCTTGTGCAGGTAGCTGGGCCGTTTGGTTGACTTGATGCGGTCGAGTAGTAGCGACAAAATCTGGAAGAGGGGTGCTTGAAGTGTCTTTGGCCCAAATTTGTTGAACTAGTTGCATGGGACATCCCATTACGAAGAGGGACGGGATTGTAAGTTGGTTGAGGGCGACAACTTGAGAAGCATGTTGTGGCCCATTTCTTTGGAGGAGGTGCAATTTGCACAGAGCCGGAGCACGGACTTGCCAAGATGGTCCACTACTTTGTGGGGGCGATAGATGGATCACAAGGAGTGCAGTGCAGTAGGGATTAGTGAACAGAGGAAAACAATTCTCATCCAATAATACATGTCGTGAAATATAAATCCGTCCAGTTGATTGATCAAGACATCGGTATCCCTTTTTGAGATTGTCATATCCGAGAAAGATATAAGGTTTGGACTTTGGTTGAAGCTTATGTGAGTTATATGGAACAAGGTGAGGAAAACATAAGCACCCAAAAGTTTTT